>CM076583.1:104828389-105102644 GCA_034641835.2 Pinus albicaulis
TATTATTAGGAAATAAGGAAGACGAGTCATTGGGAAGTGAATCCACGATAGCCTCACCTCAACTCATATAAACATGTACATTCTTCGGCTAAGAGACAATTCCGGTTTGAGGAGTTACCTCTGGTTTGATAAACTTTCCCCTCAAAAGTTTTATTAATTTCCCCAAAAAGTACTAGGGCATTTGGAGATCAAAGGGGCTCAAGGCATTTCCTTGACTTCTGGAGGGACCGGACCCTCGGCCTAATGATCAAAAAGACCTAAGTACTTGAGATAATTCATCATTATAATCATCCATCTTTAACTTTGTCCTAAGTAAAATCCCATTTTACTTAGGAAAATCATGCAAAATTCCATAAAAATCCCTCATGATAACTTGCTATTCTAAGTTTAAGTGTTAGAATAAGATATTGCAATTTACTTCAAAAGTTGTCACTTTCTTGAATGTGCAAAATATTTTGAAGTTTCCTTGTCCTTTTCATATTAACCTTTAACTCTATTTACTAAATCCCTAGTAAAATGCCCTATCCTAAGTATATAACTCCTTTTTTTTTATAAATAACCCAAAAAACCCCTCTATTATAAAGTTTAGCAAAGTGTTTATTTCTGAAACGCACATTCAAATAAAATGCTTTTATACTCCTTTGGTTAAAATTATCGTTATACCATAAACCCGCCCCTATGGTAAGTTAATTATATTTGTTAATTTACCATATAATAAAATAAAAAACATATATGAAAAATAAACTTTAAACATACGATATATATGTTTAAACCCAAAAATATAAATAAAAGCCGAAGTTTTATTTTCTAAGCCAAAACTTTGGAAAATTCCCGTGCCACCGTGGCTCATCCACCTGGCATCCCACCTGACATTTTCACTGTAAATGCTCGCACGCGATATTCCTTACTCCGAATTTTTTAAACCACGGGATTAATTAGTCATCAGGACTAATTAATAACCTTTCCGCCTATTATATACCCCCCGGGATGTTTAAATAGAGTTAATTGGGTTTTAAACCCCGCTGGGCCCGTGCATTAAAACCTCACCATCTATTCATCCCTTCCACCATCTGATCGCTCTTCCAAAGATCAACGCTCCCTATTAATTCCGCTACCCATCCTTTGTCAGCATTTTAACCAGCGGGGGATTGGTGGTATTTGACCAGTCTCCCGTCCACGTGTCGTCACTTTAATGGAATCGCTGCCCGCTCATCTAATACCACTCTTGTCCATAAGCGGTGCGGGGATTACCGCTTACCGCTTACCACTTACCACCCGACCCTGCACACGTCAGCCCGTACTATTATGACGTCACTCCTCGAAAAATTAAAAAACCCTTTTAACTTGTAAGTAAAGCCAATTTTCATGTTTTTTCCATTATTTTCGTTATCGAAAACGATAGTGCCTCCTGCTACGATTTTCAAATTTCCACTGAAATCTACTGTGCTATCTGATTTTGCTCCAAGATTCCGCTGCACCTGTGTTCGAGGACCCTCCTGCCATCGCCTGATACCTGTTAAAAGCCAGTTTTCCTCCAAAAACAGGTATTTATCCTATAGCATTTCGAACTCCAGAAGAAAGTTTGTTTCCCTATTTTCCACTGAATTAACGATTAAATCTTATCATTTAGATCATTCCCTGAGTTTTACGACTGTAAATTATTCCCCAGAACCGACAATTGTGCCAATTTCCCCCATTAAAATCAAAATTGCGCCCGGCCTGTGAAAGAAAAACCAGAAACCTCCGTTTTGAATCCACAAGAACCAAAATGGAGGCCCCGGCAGCTTTGAATGTAACTCCACTGAATGCCCCTCACAGAGAACTAGATTATTTACCCTTAGTGGATAGAGATTTTCAGATTAAAGACTTGCATTTTGAAGAAAGCCCCCTTCTGAGTTTTTGTCGCTACGGGAAACGATTAATCAAAGGCAAGATGTTATTAATTTGTGGGAATCCAATCTCCCAAGGTATCTCATCCCCTCAGTCATTAATTTCCCAGAAATTATCCACTATTGCCATTCCAACTATGATCCCATTCAGAGAGCTGTAATTTCCCCTGACCAAAATGTTCTATTCCCCATTACTCCCCGGGCCATCAATGAAATGCTACACTTTGAACCTGACCAAGAATTGGCACCTCTGTCCATGGAAGAATTGATTGAGAAGTCTAATAAATTGACCCCAGAGAAATTAGAGTCCATTTGCCATAATTTCATGTTGCCTGAACACCAACCTAAGGGACCTCCTCCCTATGGTTTTTATTATTTCAATCAATTGGGAAGACTCATCCTCAATATGATATCTTTTTTCTTGGGCTTCAACACCAGTGAATATGTTGATGAGATAACTTTGGTTTTGCTATCCATTTTTACTCCTGGGCAACCTCCTGAGATTAAATATGACTTTGCCTCCTTCATAGCCAACAAGATCCATGATCAGTTCATGAGGCTAGATGATGAAAAAGTTTTTAAATATTCCTCAGTCATCTATCATCTCATTATCTATTATCAGTCAGAAAATTTCCCTTTCCCTGTTCAAAAACTTGATGCCAAGGGAAATCCCAGGTCAGTTATATTTTGGTCTCCCATAATTCATTCTTCCTCTGATTCTCCCTATTCCTACACTGAGTTCATTGATCAGTTTGTATATCCTGCAACAACCTTGTTGACAGGAATCCCTCCCCCAAGGCTCAGTAATGAAATAAAGAAGACCTTGCAACTGTCAAGGACTTATAAAGTTGGAGATTGGTATTTATATCAGAACCATTCAGTCATCAGAATCTATGGATGTGAATTACATCCATTCAAGTTGCCAAGATATGTGCCCATGAGGATTTTTGCCTTGGAATATTTCAGGCAAATGAATAATTCAGATGTGATCCATTTTTATAGTGTGAAGAAGAAAGCCCAACTAAGGATCAAAAGTCAATTAGGTCCTTTCATCTGCAACTCTAGGGAGGCCGAGCGAGAGGCAGAAAATATATTACAAAGCAAGTTCCAAAGAACTTTTCGTTGGGTTCCTTATGACCCATTTGGTTTTATTTGTGAAAAGAGATTAAAGAACAAATCTTCCCCTTATATCCACCACAAGATTCCTGATATAGAGCAATATGCTAACCAAGATGAATGGGTGGAAAAAACACTTGTTGAAGAAGAAAGTGCAGAAGAAAAAATGAATAAAATTATGAAAGATCTTCAGAAGAAGTATGACCTAGAATCTTGTGGTCAAGTGTAGGTACCCCAAATTGGCACTTCTTCAGCAGCAACTCTACAGCAGACATTACAGGAAAGCAGTTCATCAGTTGCAGCAGAACCAAAGGGCAAAGGAAAGGAACCTGAAATCCAGGTCATTGAAACTTTGGTCATGGAAGAGAAACCACAAACTTCCAAAGCACCTGAACAATCACAGGTTTCTCCCACTCAGGTAAATCATCCACAAGTTCCAGAGTTACAAACTCCATCAAATGTGGAAATAGGAAAGAAAAGGCAAGTTCCAGATACCACACCTCCTAAAGAGTCCTCAGGAATACATCAAGCCAAAAAACAGAAACCAGATCCACTTCCAGATGTGGAAATCATAGATGAGATGTTTGATGATGGAAGGGAAGACAACCAACAAACTGGTTCTGTTAGTGTGACCCATACAGAGCAGAAAGGAAAAGCTCTGCACAAACATTTGAGCACTGAAGTATCCTCCTTTAGGCCACCAAAAACAGATACAGGGGATATTAAAAGAACCTTCATTAATATAAAGGCAAAGAATGATCCATTAAGAATGAAGTTATATGATCAATACTTGAAAATGGCTCCACATAATCAGGAGAGGTTAATGTCAGCATTTGAAATTTCACAAGGCAAAATGATAATGAGCCACTTCAAGTCAAAGGTGCCAAAGCCCATGTCAGCAGCTGATTACATTAGAACAAATTTTGAGGTCCTGGCAAAGGACATTCATCCTTTGGACCAGATAGAACTGCACAGACAAACTGGGGAAATGGTGTATTCCACTCTTACCAATAAAGCCATGGCAGCCATAACGCTGCAATATTCTTTAAATAACACAAGTGCCCAATTGCAAATTGAGAGGGCCTCTTCTCAGGCCAAAGATAACAGAATAAAGTCTTTGGAAGACATAATAATTAGCTTGGGGCACAATTCCAAAGACATTAAAAGCATCGAGGCATTAATAAAGAAGAAAGATGATGACATAGCTGCACTAAGAAAGCAGCTGAAATTGCCAGCCACAAGACATCCCCAAACCCAAGAAGTTCTGAAGGGGAATTCACAGGAAGAAATAATGGAGTTGCTCCTAAATATGACTGAGCGACTAAGTGAAACAGAGAAGGAATTGGAACAAGCCTTACAGGAAAAGGAAGCTATCAAGCAGGCATCCACCACAGAAGCTGCTACAACCACAGGTACTACAACAGCAGGTCAGCAAACACAGCCATCTCAGGTAGACACTTCTGGTTTGAGTTCTGATGAATTAATAAAACAAATGGAAAGTTTACAACTAAGGGTCACAGAACTTCAAACCACGAAATTGCAATTAGTAAAATTGGAGGAGAAATATGATACATCTAAGAAGACAGTTGCTGATAACACCAGGGAAATAAAAAGGTTAGAAAAATTGGTTCAGGCTTTGGAGAAGGACCTTTCATTAGAAAAGCCTTTAAAGGAAATAAATGAAATTCTTTGGGGTAGTATCATTGAGTTAATAAAGGGTATTTGGCCCTCTGTTCAAGCAATTTTTGAACAAAATGATTTGGTTAAAATAGCTCAAGAAGAAATATACGGGACAAGAAATGAATTGAGAGGCAGGCCTGAGCAGGCCAATCAACTTATTCAATTTTTGAACACCCGGACAAAGCAACAGCTTGCAGTATTAGGGATTGAGGACATGACCGGCACAGTTTTGGAAATAAAGAGAGTTTTCATCAAAAGAACTTTCATGCAGAATTTAGAAAGGAAGTGCTCAGATATTTTGGTTGATATCAATATTTTCAGAGAGAAATTTCAAGCTTTGTTGGACAATGGGTTACCAAGTCCTATGCTCTCAGAGGATCAAATAATGGACTTGGAAACCTATGTAAAGAAAATAAATACTCATGCTCAAAATACAGCTGCTTGTTCTACCAGTTTACCAGAGTCAACATTACCAACAGGGAGAAATATCTATGATAGAGTGAGGAATTTATTTCATCTAGAACATGAAATAAAGTATATGTTTCCTAATGAGCCCACCTTTTACAAACTCACCGAAGCAGATGAGACATTGAGAAAACTCAAAAGAACTATGATACCAGATGATCAATGGTGGAAAGAATTATTGGAAATTCTATAAAATTTATCTTCAGGATAAGAATTTTATTTTTACTATTATGTGAAAGATAAAAATGAGCACAGATGAAAGAGTATCAGTTGAAAAGATTAAAGAGTATCCGTAAAGACAAAGAGTACCAAACAAGCAAAGAAATTACTCCAAGAGACAGCACCGAGCCCTATTTCAGCACTTACCTCCAGCGCATCAGCAAAATGAGGAAACAACACATCAGCAGTTACCTATTATTCTATCCACGAGACCATTTGTCTCATGTTTATTTGTAAATTACTCCTTAGTCACCCTAGATTATTGGCTAAGTTAGTGTGAGATTTTTTCAAGTTTTTCTTGTATAAATAAACCCTCAAAGGAAGTATTGAGGGTGGATTCTATTACTTTGCTATAACATTGAGATTTTCGGAATAAAAGCATTTTGGAGAAATTTATTCGTGGCTTACTGGATGACGATTTGAAGCTCAGGACTTTTTGCAGGATTCATGTGTTGGACTGCAGTTCAATAAGTCTTTCTGCCCTTTGTCTTAAGTTTTATATCAGTTTATAATATCATTATGTCCATTTCTGAATAATTTACATAAAGGATTGAATCAGAATTTACTTAATTGTACTCTGATTTCGGATGTGATTGTTCTTAATGTTTTCCTCTAAATTGGTTATAAGCATGAATTCTTAAATGCTCTTGCTTTGCTAATTTAAACATTGTTGATTACTATAATAAAGAATTCTTCATGGCTCTTTGTTTGTAGTCATCTCATTTCTTTCTTTTGAACATGGTGAAAGATTCTTAGCTGCCTTTCATCCCTTCAAAATCATCCCATCCACTTTAAATTTTAAGGATTGTTCTCTGTCTGGCTATCTTGCCCTGTAAAGCCATCTTGTGTGTAGAATAGAAATCCGGTAAAGCCATCCTTTGACTCCATAGCCCAATGGACTGAAAACTTTCAAACTTGCCCTTAGTTTGTGGATTCCACCATTTTTCAAACAAACTCTTGGATCTATAACTAGCCTAAAACCTTCTAAGAACAAAGATAAATTATAAAGAGAGAGCCCTCTCTGGATGCAGATTGGCTAGATTCTGCATTTGAAGGTTGGTTTGTGGTTACCTCGGGTATACTTTCCTCTTACACAACTTCTAGGAAAACCTGAGTGATAACATAGTGGCGACCATACTGGGGAATCTGAATCATTTTATTAATACTATTGTTTGATTTATAAGCTATAGACAGAGTCTGAAGATCAGCCAGGTAGCCTTTGAAATTGCTTTTGCTCTGCAATTGCAAAAGTAAATAAATGCTGCTTTAGTCTATCTCTGATTTAGCTTATATACTGAACCTTAGTTTCAAAATTTTCAATCAGATTCTCTAGTTTAACAGATCTTTGAGAAAAATTTAATCATACATCATTATTTCTTGAAGAATTTGTAGAAGTTGTATTTATTCTTTTAATTAAAACCAAAAATCCAAAAACACATAGTCTAGGAAAACTGGCTTCAGAAAGGATTCGACATACTAGGTCAAACCCTGACCCTAATCCACCACCAATATTTGAAAATCCAAATCTGATTCCTAGGATTCTTAGAAGACAAGGAAGTCAAGAAATTTCTGAAAGAGGAAGTCAAGAAAGTTCAGGAAGTTCTAGACCACTTTCTAGATCTGCATCTTGTCCTGTGAAAATTATATATATTGATGAAATTCCTTTTGATGCACGATTTGAAACATCCTTATTTGTGAATTTTTCTGAAACCGAATTATCCAGATTAGTTCCAGATCCTTTGTTCTTTGAAGATTTGCAATACAGATTTGTTTCACATCATCTTGACATACAATTACAAAACTCTATTCAATCTGAACAAGCCTTTGAAGAAAGTTCAAACATCTCTGTAATTACTGAAGCATCTTCAAGTTCAGTTACTTTTTCTCAAGCTTTTCAAACACCTGTCACCCCTTCTACTCCTCCATCTCCTCCTGCCAGACCCTCAACTCCTGTTACCCCACTATATCTTCCAATGGCCAATCGATATGCCCCTTTATAGTTACCAGCCAACCCTCCTGCTTTGCCCCAAGATTACCAGAGTAAGATCACACCTTTTGATGGATCAGGTACTTACACAGCACAACAACACACCAAAAGGATGACTGATTATTTTGAGTTCTATGAAATTGACACTGATAATGTCCGAATGAGAATTTTCGTTCAGAGTCTTACTGGAGAAGTTAGGACGTGGTTCAGGGCCCTTACTCCAAATACTATTGCTGATTTACCGGCTTTATATAGGGCATTTTTGAACAGATGGGAGAAGAAAAAGGATCCTCTTCAGATCCTGTCAGAATTCGAAAAATTAAGAAGAAGACCTAATGAAACAGTACAGGATTACATCATTAGATTCAACGAAGCATATAATGCAGTTCCTCAAAACCTTAGACCCCCACCTGACTCTGTATTGGTTAAATTTCCAGATGGTTTTGACTCTGACATTGCTTATTCCCTCAGGGAAAGAGCTCCCCAAACATTAGAGGAAATGCAAAGTATAGTGGTGAGTGTAGAAGCAAATCTGATAGAAAAACGAGCCAGAGCACGAGCAGAAAGAAGAATGCCTATGAATGAAGAACCTTCAGCTTTTGAAAAGAAGCTGGACGCAATCATTAAAGGTATGGAAACATTAGGAGACAGAGTGGAGACCATTGAAAGAAAGTCTTCTAGTGATAACCAGAATGTTGCAAGAAACCCAAACTTTAGGAGAAATCTGAATCAAAATATTGGAAAGAATGTCCCTGATCAAAACATTAGGCCACATTTCCAAGAAAACTTTGTTGAAGGTTCAACTTCTGAAGAACCTACAGAGGATGTAGAAATAAACAATGTAACTGATGACAAAAATGAACCAGAAGTCTTCCTATCCCAGGATGATCAAGAGAATCACATCCTTGAAACATTCCAAACTCATTCAGGTGAGACTTTTGATTTTAAAGAAGGCTATGACACAGCAATTTATGAGGTCCATAAATAGTATAATTTGAGAAGTAGAAGGATTGATGTGCCAGAGAATAGCAAACAGAAAAATGCAAAACAAAATGTCAAAGGTAAAGGTAACATTCCCCCTGTACAAAACATTCCCCAAGTACAAATTCTGTCTAGGATAACTCCCAACCCTTCAATCCAATAATTGAAGATGTTTCTGACAACCAACCAAACAATAAACAACAATCTAATACTTTTCCTCCTGTGGGAAATGTAGAAGAAACAGTAGAAGTTAGTTCAGATACCCCTTCAAAACAAAATCTCATTCATGAAAAAGAGAAAAATGTTGAAGACCCAAAAAATAGAGAAAACCCAACTGTGCAAAACACTAAAACTCAAACAGAAAAACCTTTCAATCTAGAGGCTGAAATAGGCAAACTAAAGATAGTTGTTCCTTTATCAGAATTAGCTAAACATGAGGTCTATAGAAGTCAAATTACTAAGTCCCTAAACATTAACATTACTGGATTGGATGATTCGGTAAACATTCTTGATGATCAACCCAAACTTCTTTTTGGCCCTGAGGTTAATGGCAAACCAGAAAGTGGAGGAACTCCTCCATTTTATGTAAGCCTAAATGTTCATGACAAGATACTCCATAATGCAATGCTTGATTCTGGAGCATCTCACAATTTGATGCCAAAAGAAGTAATGGAAAGATTAAATCTAGATATTACCGGACCGTACAAAGATCTGTTTTCATTTGATTCTAGTCAGGTAAAATGTTTAGGTTTGATTAAAGATTTGTGTGTTACTTTAGTTCAGTACCCTGCTAAATCTGTTTTGATGGATATAGTAGTGGCTGATATCCCTCCTAAATATGGTATGTTATTGTCTAGATCCTGGGGTGCTAAACTTGGAGGATCTATTCAACTAGACATGTCATATGCAACTATTTCAGTATTTGGTCAGCCTAAAAGATTATATAGAGAAACTTTGATGAAGTACTTAGTGAGTAGCCATGAGAAGCCTGAAAACTTCCCTGTTTATTCTGTACATTCTGACATGGATTCTTTTATTTTATACAATGCTGAGTTAGATCTTCCTACTGAAATAGAAGCTCCAGAATTGGAAACCATAAACAAAACCACTGTTAAAATTGAAGAAATCTCTGAAAACAAAGAAACAACAGATGATCAAGAAATACCTGAAGAAACTAAACAACTAGCTCCTGTCAAGAAACATTTTAAAACAATTGATGAAGATTATGAACATGAAATTCTATGGCATTTAGAGTTTGATGGCTCAGTAAACAAACTAGGGGCAGGAGCTAGGATTTGGTTACATAATGTTGAGAATAATCATGCAGAGGGTCATGCTTATAGGTTGAATTTCAAATGCACTAACAACATGGCAGAGTACGAAGCTCTTTTATTAGGGCTTAAACATGTCAAGAAGTTAGGAGCTATTAGGGTATCAATCATAGGAGATTCCGAACTAATCATTCAACAAATTAAAGGAGAATGTTCAACAAAAGACATGAGACTGAAACAATATAGAGAAACAGTTGTGGAAATTCTCAACACATTTCTACAAGCTCAACTTGCCAAAATTCCCAGGAAACAAAATTTGCATGCTCACAGTTTAGCAATGTTTGTTAGTACATGCAAGTTACCCTTTGATCCTAATCATCAGTTTTCAGCTGAGATTAGACATAGGCCTGCAATACCAGATAATCTTTTGAATTGGCAAGTATTTGTTAATAACAATCAAATCAATAATTTTTTGACACTTCAAAATGAGTTTTCTAACTGTAATATAGATGAAGACATAACCATTGATGAATTTGATCAAGAAAAAGAACAAAAAATAGAAATTTCAAGAGAAAATGCAATTCATATGCTGCACCCAACCACATTCACAGAAAAAGACATGTAGAATTTGAAACACATGGAATCTGATGAGATCATAGAAGATGAGACAGAAATCATCAATTTAAAAGATAATCATTTGCCCAAAGGATTAACTCCTTTGGAAGATCTTTTTGACTCAAATGATATTCCACTTAGACCTAAAATGGAACCTGTCAAAGCTGATATGGAAGAATGCAACTTAGGAACCCCTGAAAGTCCCAAAATGGTTAAGTTGTCCAAATCTCTGCCAAAAGATCAAAAGGTTAAATATGTTGAATTATTAAGAGAATTCCAGGATGTTTTTTCCTGGAGTTATGAAGATCTGAAATCTTATGATACATCCATCATTCAACACACTATACCTTTGAAACCAGATCAGAAACCTTTCAAACAAAAGCTTAGAAGAATAAATCCTATTTTATTACCTTCAATTGAAAAGGAAATTAAAAGAATGTTTGAAGCAGGGATTATAGCTCCTATCAGATTCTCAGAATGGGTTTCTAACCTGGTACCAACAAGGAAGAAGACTGGGGAAATTAGACTGTGTGTTGATCTAAGAAATTTGAATAAAGTTTCTTTAAAATATAACTATCCTTTACCAAAAATGGACCATATTCTTCAGAGGGTAGTAGTATCTTCTAGGATATCTTTACTGGATTGATTTTCAGGGTACAACCAGATTCTGGTTCATCCTGATGATCAGGATAAAACAGCATTCACTACACCATGGGGTACGTTTAAATATGTCAAAATTCCATTTGGGCTCAAGAATGCAGGAGCTACATTTCAAAGAGCAATGGATATTGCTTTTGCTAAAGAGATACATGATTTTCTGGTTATTTACCTAGATGATTTGACTGTTTTTTCTAAAACAGATCAAGAACATTTAGATCATTTAAGGCAAGTATTTATAAAGTGCAGAAAATATGGGATTTCTTTAAACCCTAAGAAGTCATTGTTTGGTTTGGAAGAAGGAAAGATTTTAGGTCATATTATTTCTAAAGATGGCATTAGGATTGATCCAGAAAGAATTCAAGCAATTTTGCAAATACCCCACCCCAGAAACATAAAAGAATTGCAAGCATTCATAGGAAAAATTAATTTCTTGAGAAGATTTATTTCTAGTCTAGCAGAGTTACTTAGATTACTAACTAACATGTTGAGAAAAGATTCAAGCATTGACTGGACTGTAGAAGCCAAACAATCATTCGAGGAAATTAAAATGGCTTTAACAAGGACACCAGTTCTGACTAGTCCTAAATTTGATAAAGACTTTATTATTTTTTCATTTGCTTCTGAACATACTGTTGCAGCTATTTTACTTCAAAAAGATGACCAAGGGTGTGAAAAGCCAATAGCATTTTTTAGTAAAGCACTGAGGGATGCATCTCTAAAATACAATATTATGGAAAAACGGGCTTTTGCATTGGTAAAAGCAATCAAAGATTTCAGAGTCTACATATTATATTCTCATGTGATAGCTTATGTGCCTAATGCAGTAGTTAAAGATATTTTGACTCAAGATGGCATTGAAGGTAAACGAGGTAAGTGGATAGCTACCATTTTAGAATATGATATTGAGATTAAACCAACAAAACTCATAAAAGGTCAAGGATTGGCACAACTCATGACAGAAACTAATTGCCAAGCCTTAGACATCAATGAACTGGATAACGAGCAGGAGATGGCGACTCCTCAGATCAGTCAAGCTTTCTTAGATTCACCCTGGTACACTGATATTATTCATGTTTTATTAAACCTGCAAGCTCCTCCAGGGTTGTCCAGAACCAAGCAAAGATTTTTAAAAATGAAATCTTTGAAATATTGTATTTTAGATGGCACTCTATTTTGGAAAAATCATGAAGGAATCTTATTAAATTGTCTATTAAAAGATGAGGCTGATAAAGTTCTTAATGAATTTCATGCAGGGGATTGTGGAGGACATCTCTACTGGAAATCAACTGCAGACAAAATCTTAAGAGCTGGATTTTACTGGCCAACCCTATTTTCTGATGTTAAGAAATTTGTAACATCTTGCCATAAATGTCAGATATTTGAGGGTAAAAGAAAATTGTTACCTCTGCCATTAAAACCAATTTCCACAGAAAGACCTTTTCAACAATGGGGATTAGATTTTATTGGAGAAATTCATCCCCCTTCTTCAGGGCAACATAGATGGATTTTAACTGCCACAGACTACTTCACTAAATGGATTGAAGCCATCCCATGTAGACAGTCCAATGATTCTGTGATTATTGGGTTTTTAGAAACCAACATACTTTCAAGATTTGGTTGTCCAGAAAAGATTATAACAGACAATGCTGCTGCATTTAAATCAAAGAAAATGATTAGTTTCTGCCATAAATATCATATTACTTTAGGCCATTCAACAGCCTATTACCCCCAGGGTAATGGACTAGCAGAATCCTCCAATAAAAGCCTGATTAATATCATTAAGAAATTGTTGGAAGAAAATAAAAAGAACTGGCACAAGAAACTGACCAATGCATTGTGGGCAGATAGACTTACAACTAAGAAATCAATTGGGACTAGTCCATATGAATTAGTTTATGGTCTTGAAGCAAGATTCCCATCTTCTTTAGGAATTCCTGTTATGAAATTACTTCAGGAGGCTCAAGTGGAGCCAAATGACATTCAAAGAAGAATTAATCAAACAATCTACTTGCAGCAAACCAGGGAAGAGGTATACCAACGATCTCAAGTCTTGCAGGAAAAGCTAAAGAAAATGTTTGATAAAAGGACTAAAGCAGAAGATTTTCAACTAGGTGATAAAGTCCTAAGATGGGATTCTAGAAGAGAAGAAAAAGGGAAACATGGAAAGTTTGATTTCTTGTGGAAAGGGCCTTATATCATTCATGCCTTGCAGGGAAACAACACATACTTTTTGAAGGAGTTGGACAATTCAGAAGTTGAAGAAGGACCAGTCAATGGTCGAATGCTCAAGCATTATTTTGATCCCATTTACTAGAATGTTTTGATTTTCTAACTTGTACATAATATATCCTTTTTTCTAATGCAGTTTTGATTGGATGGTGACTTCTTGAAGTTGAAGCCCGAAGTGAAGGCCCTAATCTTCAAAAAGTTTCACTATCATATGTACAATAAAGCTACCAGAAGAAGGAAGATTTCATAGTTTCAGTTTGAAGACATTTTGAGGCATCTGACCTGCTGTTCTTGACTTTTCACAAGGAAAATCCATCCCCAAGTGGAGCCAGTGTTAGTCTCCTATACCAATAGGTTTCATTTTTCATGATTGTCTTGATTGAACTATGGAATATGTTCAAACCTTTTTCAGCCGATGCGGACAAGCAACTTCGTACCTTTGATATTTTAAAAGAAAAATATAGAATAATGAGCTATGTCATATCATTGTGGAGGCCTTATGTCGTGACCTATGACTTGAGTGCTATAAAAACCACCCTACTACTCTAAATGAGGCCTTGGACAAGGTCATTGCATTAGATATAACTTATGATAGTATGACCATGACATACTCCTTTTCAAGCATGGAGCTACCGCTAATCTTAATAGGCCCCATAAGAATAAGAACTTCCACTAAGATCATAATGTAATAGAAGATTGTAGATGCTCCAGAAACTAATCCATAAGTAAATGGTACTCTATTAGCCCCTAAACATGGTCCTCTTGCTTCTCCACTATAAGGTGTTCCATATTCTTGAAAACCAAAAAATTCAAAAAATTTAAAAAATGTAAAGAGGGTATACCCTAAAAGAAAAATCAAAGGGTAAGAAAAATAAAATGGTCAAAAAGAAAAAGAAATGAACCCCAAGCAAAAAATAGACCAAGGAAAAGTGTGCAAATCCAAATGCCACTACTATTTCACATTTTTGTAATAAAGCAATTGTGTCATGACTTGTCAAAACTTTTTGCCACTGCAATTTATGAAGGGTCAAGCTGTTTAAACTTGACATTACTAAATTTATTTCAATTTCTTGTTATAGAATAGAGAATAAATATCTGACCAAACAGTTTAATCTTGGCAGATAAGTAGATAGGTAGAGTCAGAAAAGGTGCTCAACAGTTTAATCTGAGCCCTTGGATGTAATAAGGGTAGAATTAGATAGATTTGCCTTGTAAAAAGAAAAAATTGATAAGGGTTTGCAAGTCTAAATGCACCCTAATAAATAAGAGAAAATGGTAGTGTCAAGTAGATAGGGTAGGTAGATGGTGCTGCAAAGTGTTATCTAATGAATGATGCTGCTACATGTTTTTGATCCTTTACTTTCATCTCAAATACTGAAGCAGGAAATACACTGGAAAATCACAGCAAGCAAAGTCAAAATCATTAACTTCCCTCATCACTTTCCCCTTAAAGTTTTACTAATTTCCCCCAGTACAAGGGTACTTGGAGATCAAAGGGGCTCAAGGCATTTCCTTGACTTTTGGAGGGACCGGACCCTCGGCCCAATGATCAAAAGACCTAAGTACTTGAGATAATCCATCATTATAATCATCCATCTTTAAATTTGTCCTAAGTAAAAGGGGATTTTACTTAGGACAATCATGCAAAATTCCATAAAAAAACCCTCATGATAACTTGCTATTCTAAGTTTAAGTGTTGAAGATAAGATATTGCAATTTACTTCAAAAGTTGTCACTTTCTTAGATGTGCAAAATATTTTGAGTTTCCTTGTCCTTTTTTCATATTAACCTTTAACTCTATTTACTAAATCCCTAGTAAAATGCCCTATCCTAAGTATATAACTCATTTTTTATAAATAACCCAAAAAACCCCTCTATTATAAAGTTTAACCAAAGTGTTTATTTCCCCGCGCATTCAAATAAAAACCCATTATACTCCCTTTGGTTAAATATATCGTTATACCATAAACCCGCCCCTATGGTAAGTTAATTATATTTGTTAATTTACCATATAATAAAATAAAAAACATATATGAAAAATAAACTTTAAACATACGATATATATGTTTAAACCCAAAAATATAAATAAAAGCCGAAGTTTTATTTTCTAAGCCAAAACTTTGGAAAATTCCCGTGCCACCGTGGCTCATCCACCTGGCATCCCACCTGACATTTTCACTGTAAATGCTCGCACGCGATATTCCTTACTCCGACTTTTTTAAACCACGGGATTAATTAGTCATCAGGACTAATTAATAACCATTCCGCCTATTATATACCCCCCGGGATGTTTAAATAGAGTTAATTGGGTTTTAAACCCCGCCGGGCCCGCGCATTAAAACCTCACCATCTATTCATCCCTTCCACCATCTGATCGCTCTTCCAAAGATCAACGCTCCCTATTAATTCCGCTACCCATCCTTTGTCAGCATTTTAACCAGCGGGGGATTGGTGGTATTTGACCAGTCTCCCATCCACGTGTCGTCACTTTAATGGAATCGCTGCCCGCTCATCTAATACCACTCTTGTCCATAAGCGGTGCGGGGATTACCGCTTACCGCTTACCACTTACCGCCCGACCCTGCACACGTCAGCCCGTACTATTATGATGTCACTCCTCGAAAAATTAAAAAACCCTTTTAACTTGTAAGTAAAGCCAATTTTCATGTTTTTTCCATTATTTTCGTTATCGAAAACGATAGTGCCTCCTGCTATGATTTTCAAATTTCAGCTGAAATCTACTGTGCTATCTGATTTTGCTCCAAGATTCCACTGCACCTGTGTTCGATGACCCTCCTGCCATCGCTTGATACCTGTTAAAAGCCAGTTTTCCTCCAAAAACAGGTATTTATCCTATAGCATTTCAAACTCCAGAAGAAAGTTTGTTTCCCTACTTTCCACTGAATTAACGATTAAATCTTATCATTTAGATCATTCCCTGAGTTTTACGACTGTAAATTATTCCCCAGAACCGGCAATTGTGCCAATTTCCCCCATTAAAATCAAAATTGCGCCCGGCCTGTGAAAGAAAAACCAGAAACCTCCGTTTTGAATCCACAAGAACCAAAATGGAGGCCCCGGCAGCTTTGAATGTAACTCCACTGAATGCCCCTCACAGAGAACTAGAGTATTTACCCTTAGTGGATAGAGATTTTCAGATTAAAGACTTGCATTTTGAAGAAAGCCCCCTTCTGAGTTTTTGTCGCTGCAGAGACGATTATTCAAAGGGGCAAGATGTTATTGGACTGTGGGAATCCAATCTCCCAAGGTATCTCATCCCCTCAGTCATTAATTTCCCAGAAATCATCCATTATTGCCATTCTAGCTATGATCCCACTCAGAGAGCTGTAATATCCCCTGATCAGAGTGTTCTATTCCCCATTACTCCCCAGGCCATCAATGAAATGCTACACTTTGAACCTGACCAAGAACTGGCACCTTTATCTATGGATGAATTGATTGAAAAATCTAATAAATTGACCCCAGAGAAATTGAAGTCCATTTGCCAGAATTTCATGTTGCCTGAACACTAACCTCAGGGCCCTCCTCCCTATGGTTTTTATTATTTCAACAAGTTGGGAAGGCTCATCCTAAACATAATATCTTTTGTTTTGGGTTTCAACACGAGTGAATATGTTGATGAGATAACTTTGGTCTTGCTGTCCATTTTTACTCTTGGGAAACCTCCTGAAGTTAAATACGACTTTGCCTCTTTCATAGCCAATAAGATCCATGATCAGTTCATGAGGCTAGATGATGAGAAAGCTTTCAAATATTCCTCAGTTATTTATCATCTCATTATCTTCTATCAATCAGAAAAGTTTCCTTTCCCTGTTAAAAATCTTGATGCCAAGGGAAATCCCAGGTCAGTTATATTTTGGTCTCCCATAATTCATTCTTCCTCTGATTCTCCCTATTCCTACACTGAGTTCATTGATCAGTTTGTATATCCTGCAACAACCTTGTTGACAGGAATCCCTCCCCCAAGGCTCAGTAATGAAATAAAGAAGACCTTGCAGCTTTCAAGGACTTATAAAATTGGAGATTGGTATTTATATCAGAACCATTCAGTCATCAGAATCTATGGATGTGAATTACATCCATTCAAATTGCCAAGATATGTGCCCATGAGGATTTTTGCCTTGGAATATTTTAGGCAAATGAATAATTCAGATGTGATCCATTTTTGTAGTGTGAAGAAGAAAACCCAACTAAGGATCAAAAGTCAATTAGGTCCTTTCATCTGCAACTCTAGGGAGGCCGAGCGAGAGGCAGAAAATATATTACAAAGCAAGTTCCAAAAGAACTTTCCGTTGAGTTCATATATTGTTGGTTCCATACGCTAGAAAAAGAATGAAGAACAAATCTTCCCCTTATATTCACCACAGGATTCCTGATATAGAACAATATTCTAACCAAGATGAATGGGTGGAAGAAACACTAGTTAAAGAAAATGATGAGAAAAAAAATAGGCAATATGAAGTTAATAGAGTGAACTATGACCTAGAATCCACATGGTGCCTAAGTAATTTCCATGCACTACTAGAAAGTAAAATCTACGACGAACATTACGGGGAGAAAAGCGAGTTCATCGATTCTGACGAAACAAAAGGCGAAGAGAAGGAGCACCGAAATTCGGGTCATTGAAACTTTCGATATGGCGGAAACCCCAAACTTCCAGAGCGCCTGATCAAACACAAGTTTCTCCCACTCAGGTGAAACATCCACAAGTTCCAGAGTTACAAACTCCATCAAATGTGGAAATAGGAAAGAAGAGGCAGGTTCCAGATACCACACCTCCAAAAGGGACCTCATAGGTACATCAAGCCAAAAAACAGAAACCAGATCCACTTCCTGATGTGGAAATCATAGATGAGATATTTGATGATGGAAGGGAAGACAGTCAACAAACAGGCACAGTTAGTGAAACAAATATAGGCCAGAAAGGAAAAGCTTTACAAAAACAACTGAGCACTGAAGTATCCTCTTTTAGGCCACCTAAAACAGATACAGGGGATATTAAAAGAACTTTCATCAACATAAAGGCGAAGAATGATCCATTAAGAATGAAAGTTTATGATCAATATCTAAATATGGCCCCACCTAACCAGGAGAGATTAATGTCAGCATTTGACATTTCACAGGGAAAAATGCTAATGAGTCACTTCAAGTCAAAGGTGCCAAAGCCCATCTCAGCAGCTGATTACATTAGAACAAATTTTGAGGTCCTGGCAAAGGACATTCATCCTTTGGACCAGATAGAGCTGCATAAACAAATTGGGGAAATGGTGTATTCCACTCTTACTAATAAGGCCATAGCAGCCATAACGCTGCAAGATTCTTTAAATAACACAAGCGCCCAATTGCAAATTGAAAATGCCTCTTCTCAGGCCAAACATAACAGAATAAAGTCTCTGGAAGACATAATCATCAATTTGGGTCACAACCCCAAAGATATTAAAAGCATTGAGGCACTAATAAAGAAGAAATATGATGACATAGCTGCACTAAGAAAGCAGCTGAAAGAAGGAGCTAAAATTTCCGGCCTCAAGACATCCCCCGAGACCCAAGAAGTTCTAAGGGAACTCCACGAAGAATGAGTTGCTCCTAAATATGAGCGAGCGACTAAGTGAAACGAGAGCAGAGAGCTGGAAGCGAGGAGGAGGACGAAGAAGCTATCATGTAGGCATCCACCCCCGTCTACAACCACAGGTACTACAACAGCAGGTCAACAAACACAGCCATCCCAGGTAAATACTTCTGGTCTAAGTTCTGATGAATTGATAAAACAAATGAAAGTTTACAACTAAGGGTCACAGAACTTCAGACCACAAAATTGCAATTAGTAAAATTGGAGGATAAATATGATATATCTAAGAAGACAGTTGCTGATAACACCAGGGAAATAAAAAGGTTAAAAAAATTGGTTCAGGCTTTGGAAAAATATCTTTCATTGGAAAAGCCTTTAAAGGAAATAAATGAAATTATTTGGGGTAATATCATTGAGTTAATAAAGGGTATTTGGCCCTCTGTTCAAGAAATTTTTGAACAAAATGATTTGGTTAAAATAGCTCAAGAAGAAATAAACAGAACCAGAAATGAATTAAGAGGCAGGCCTGAACAGGCCAATCAACTTATTCAATTTTTGAATATCAGAACAAAGCAAAAACTTGCAGTACTAGGGATTGAGGACAGAACCGGCACAGTTTTGGAAATAAAGAGAGTTTTCATCAAAAGAACCATTATGCAGAATTTAGAAAGGAAGTGCTCAGATATTTTGGTTGATATCAATACTTTTAGAGAAAAATTTTAGGCTTTGTTGGACAGTGGGTTACCAAGTCCTATGCTCTCAGAGGATCAAATAATGGACTTGGAAACCTATTTAAAGAAAATAAATATTCATGCTCAAAATACAGCTGCTTGTTCTACCAGTTTGCCCGAAGCAACATTACCAACAGGGAGAAATATCTATGATAAAGTGAGGAATTTATTTCATCTGGAACATGAAATAAAGTATCTGTTTCCTAATGAGCCCACCTTTTACAAACTCACCGAAGCAGATGAGACATTGAGAAAACTCAAAATAACTATGATACCAGATGATCAATGGTGGAAAGAGTTATTGGAAATTCTATAAGATTTATCTTCAGGATGAGAATTTTATCTTTACTATCAGGTAAAAGGATAAAAATGAGTACAGATAAAAGAGTATCAGTTACGCAGGTTGAAGATTATCCTTAAAGACAAAGAGTATCAAGCAAGCAAAGAAATTACTCTAAAAGACAACATTGAGCCCTTTTTCAGCACTTACCTCCAGCACATCAGAAAAATGAGGAAACAACACATCAGCAGTTACCTATTATTCTATCCACAAGACCATTTGTCTCCTGTTTATTTGTAAATCACTCCTTAGTCACCCTAGATTATGGGCTAAGTTAGTGTGACATTTTTTCAAGTTTTTCTTGTATAAATAAACCCTCAAAGGAAGTATTGAGGGTGGATTCTATTACTCTGTTGTAACATTGAGATTTTCGGAATAAAAGCATTTTGGAGAAATTTATTTGTTGACTTCTTGGATGGCGATTTGAAGCTCGGGACTTTTCTTGATTCATGTGTTGAATTTGGGTTGATAAGTCTTTCTATCCTATGTTTTAAGTTTTATATCTATTTATAATATCATTATGTCCATTTCTGAATAATTTACATAAAGGATTGAATCAGAATTTACTTAATTGTACTCTGATTTCAGATGTGATTATTCTTAATATTTTTCTCTAAATTGGTTATAAGCACGAATTCTTAAATGCTCTTGCTTTGCTAATTTAAAACATTCTTGATTACTATAATAAAGAATTCTTCATTGCTCTTTGTTTGTAGTCATCTCATTTCTTTCTTTTGAACATGGTGAAAGATTCTTAGCTGCCTTTCATCCCTTCAAAATCATCTCATCCACTTTAAATTTTAAGGATTGTTCTCTGTCCTAGCTACCTTGCCCCTGTAAAACCATCTTGTGTGTAGAATAGAAATCCAGTAAAGCCATCCTTTGACTCCATAGCCCAATGGACTGAAAACTTTCAACCTTGCCCTTAGTTTGTGGATTCCACCATTTTCAAACAAACTCTTGGATATATAACTAGCCTAAAACCTTCTAAGAACAAAGATAAATTATAAAGAGAGAGCCCTCTCTGGATGCAGATTGGCTAGATTCTGCATCTGAAGGTTGGTTTGTGGTTACCTCGGGTATACTTTCCTCTTACACAACTTCTAGGAAAACCTGAGTGATAACATAGTGGCGACCATACTGGGAATCTGAATCATTTTCATTTGTTATTATTGTTCAATTATAAGCTATAGATAGAGTCTGAAGATCAGCCAGGAAGCCTTTGAAATTGATTTTGCTTTGCAATTGCAAAAGTAAATAAATGCTGCTTCAGTCTATCTCTGATTTAGCTTATATATTGAACCTTAGTTTCAAAATTTTCAATCAGACTCTCTAGTTTAACAGATCTTTGAGAAAATTTTAATCATACATCATTATTTCTT
Source organism: Pinus albicaulis (assembly GCA_034641835.2). Taxonomy (NCBI): domain Eukaryota; kingdom Viridiplantae; phylum Streptophyta; class Pinopsida; order Pinales; family Pinaceae; genus Pinus; species Pinus albicaulis. The sequence continues at coordinate 104,849,545 of CM076583.1, forward strand.
GAAGAATTTGTAGAAGTTGTATTTATTCTTTCAATTAAAACCAAAAATCCAAAAACACATAGTCTAGGAAAACTGGCTTCAGAAAGGATTCGACATACTAGGTCAAACCCTGACCCTAATCCACCACCAATATTTGAAAATCCAAATCTGATTCCTAGGATTCTTAGAAGACAAGGAAGTCAAGAAATTTCTGAAAGAGGAAGTCAAGAAAGTTCAGGAAGTTCTAGACCACTTTCTAGATCTGCATCTTGTCCTGTGAAAATTATATATATTGATGAAATTCCTTTTGATGCACGATTTGAAACATCCTTATTTGTGAATTTTTCTGAAACCGAATTATCCAGATTAGTTCCAGATCCATTGTTCTTTGAATATTTGCAATACAGATTTGTTTCACATCATCTTGACAGACAATTACAGAACTCTATTCAATCTGAACAAACCTTTGAAGAAAATTCAAACATCTCTGTTAAGGCATCTTGAAGTTCGGTTACTTTTTTCTCAAGCTTTTTCAAACACACATCACCCCTTCTACTCCACTCCATCTCCTCTGCAGACCCTCAAATCCTCGTACCCCACTATATCTCCAATGGCCAATAGATACGCTCCTTTACAGTTACCAGCCAACCCTCCTGCTTTGCCCCAAGATTACCAGAGTAAGATCACACCTTTTGATGGATCAGGTACTTACATAGCACAACAACACACCAAAAGGATGACTGATTACTTTGAGTTTTATGAAATTGATACTGATAATGTCCGAATGAGAATTTTCGTTCAGAGTCTTACTGGAGAAGTCAGGACATGGTTTAGGGCCCTTGCTCCAAACAGTATTGCTGATTTACCTGCTTTGTATAGGGCATTTCTGAATAGATGGGAGAAGAAGAAAGACCCTCTTCAGATCCTATCAGAATTTGAAAAATTGAGGAGAAGACCTAATGAAACAGTACAAGATTACATCATCAGATTTAATGAAGCCTATAACGCTGTTCCTCAAAACCTTAGACCACCTTCAGACTCAGTTTTGGTTAAATTTCCTGATGGTTTTGACTCTGACATAACATATTCTCTTAGGGAAAGAGCCCCTCAGACCCTAGAAGAGATGCAAAGCATAGTGGTTAGCGTGGAAGCAAACCTCATAGAAAAACGAGCTAGAGCTAGGGCCGAAAGAAGAATGCCTATGACTGAAGAACCTTCAGCTTTTGAAAGAAAGTTGGATGTAATCATCAAAGGTATGGAAAGATTAGGAGATAGAGTGGAGACAATCAAAAGAAAGTCTACTGGTGATAATCAAAATTTTGTGAGAAACCCAAACTTTAGAAGAAATCAGAACCAAAATATTGGGAAGAATGTCCTTGACCAAAATATCAGGCCACCTTTCCAAGAAAATTTTGTTGAAGGTTCAAATTCTGAAGAACCTACTGAGGAGGTTGAAATAAATAACGTAAATGAGGACAAAAATGAACCAGAAGTTTTCCTATCCCAAGATGATCAGGAGAATCACATCCTTGAAACATTCCAAACTCATTCAGGAGAAACTTTTGATTTTAAAGAAGGCTATGACACAGCAATTTATGAGGTTCATAAACAGTATAATTTGAGAAGCAAACGGATTGATGTGCCAGAGAATAGCAAACAGAAAGCTGTAAAACAAAATTTCAAAGGTAAAGGTAACATCCCTCCTGTACAAAACATTCCCCAAGTACAAATTCTGTCTAGGACAACTCCTAACCCCTCAAATCCAATAATTGAAGATGTGTCTGACAACCAACCAAATAATAAACAACAATCTAATACTTTTCCTCCTGTGGGAAATGTAGAAGAAACAGTAGAAGTTAGTTCAGATACCCCTTCAAAACAAAATCTCATTCATGAAAAAGAGAAAAATGTTGAAGACCCAAAAAATAGAGAAAACCCAACTGTGCAAAACACTAAAACTCAAACAGAAAAACCTTTCAATCTAGAGGCTGAAATAGGCAAACTAAAGATAGATGTTCCTTTATCAGAATTGGCTAAACATGATGTCTATAGAAGTCAGATTACCAAGTCCCTAAACATTAACATTACTGGATTGGATGATTCGGTAAACATTCTTGATGATCAACCCAAACTTCTTTTTGGCCCTGAGGTTAATGACAAACCAGAAAGTGGAGGAACTCCTCCATTTTATGTAAGCCTGAATGTTCATGACAAGATACTCCATAATGCAATGCTTGATTCTGGAGCATCTCACAATTTGATGCCAAAAGCAGTAATGGAAAGATTAAATCTAGATATTACCAGACCGTACAAATATTTGTTTTCATTTGATTCTAGTCAGGTAAAATGTTTAGGTTTGATTAAAGATTTGTGTGTTACTTTGGTACAATACCCTGCTAAGTCTGTTTTGATGGACATAGTAGTGGCTGATATTCCACCTAAATATGGTATGTTATTGTCTAGATCATGGGGTGCTAAACTTGGAGGGTCTATTCAACTAGACATGTCATATGCAACTATTTCAGTATTTGGTCAGCCTAAAAGATTATATAGAGAAACCTTGATGAAGTACTTAGTTAGTAGCCATGAGAAGCCTGAAAAATTCCCTGTTTACTCTGTACATTCTGACATGGATTCTTTTATTTTATACAACGCTGAGTTGGATCTCCCTACTGAAATAGAAGCTCCAGAATTGGAAACCATGAACAAAACCACTGTTAAAATTGAAGAAATCTCTGAAAATCAAGAAAAACCAGAAGAAACTAAACAACTAGCTCCTGTCAAGAAACGTTTTAAAACAATTGATGAATATTATGAACATGAAATTCTATGGCATTTAGAGTTTGATGGCTCAGTAAACAAATTAGGGGCAGGAGCTGGGATTTGGTTACATAATGTTGAGAATAATCATGCAGAGGGTCATGCTTATAGGTTGAATTTCAAATGCACTAACAACATGGCAGAGTATGAAGCTCTTTTATTAGGGCTTAAACATGTCAAGAAGTTAGGAGCTATTAGGGTATCAATCATAGGAGACTCCGAACTAATCATCCAACAGATTAAAGGAGAATGTTCAACAAAAGACATGAGACTGAAACAATACCGAGAGATAGTTGTAGAGATTCTCAACACATTTTTACAAGCCCAACTTGCCAAGATTCCCGGGAAACAAAATTTGCATGCTCACATTTTAGCAATGTTTGCTAGTACATGCAAGTTACCTTTCGACCCTAATCATCAGTTTTCAGCTGAAATTAGGCATAGGCCTACTATACCAGACAATCTTTTGAATTGGCAAGTATTTGTGAATAACAATCAAATCAATAATTTTTTGACACTTCAAAATGAGTTTTCTAACTGTAATATAGACGAAGACATAACTATTGATGAATTTGATCAAGAAAAAGAACAAAAAATAGAAATTTCAAGAGAAAATGCAATTCATATGCTACACCCAACCACATTCACAGAAAAAGACATACAGAATTTGAAACACATGGAATCTGATGAGATCATAGAAGATGAGACAGAAATCATCAATCTAAAAGATAATCATTTGCCCAAAGGATTAACTCCTTTGGAAGATCTTTTTGACTCAAATGATATTCCATTTAGACCTAAAATGGAACCTGTTAAGGCTGATATGGAAGAATGCAACTTAGGAACCCCAGAAAATCCCAAAATGGTTAAGTTGTCCAAATCTCTTCCAGAAGACCAAAAGGTCAAATATGTTGAACTATTGAAAGAATTCCAGGATGTTTTTGCCTGGAGTTATGAGGATCTGAAATCTTATGATACATCCATCATTCAACATACTATACCTTTGAAACCAGATCAGAAACCTTTCAAACAAAAACTTAGAAGAATAAATCCTGTTTTATTACCTTCTATTGAAAAGGAAATTAAAAGAATGTATGAAGCAGGGATTATAGCTCCTATTAGATTCTCAGAATGGGTTTCTAACCTGGTACCAACAAGGAAGAAGACTGGGGAAATTAGACTGTGTTGATCTAAGAAATTTGAATAAAGTTTCTTTAAAATATAACTATCCTTTACCAAAAATGGACCATATTCTTCAGAGGGTAGTAGTATCTTCTAGGATATCTTTACTGGATGGATTTTCAGGGTACAACCAGATTCTGGTTCATCCTGATGATCAGGATAAAACAGCATTCACTACACCATGGGGTACGTTTAAATATGTCAAAATTCCATTTGGGCTCAAGAATGCAGGAGCTACATTTCAAAGAGCAATGGATATTGCTTTTGCTAAATAAATACATGATTTTCTGGTTATTTATCTAGATGATTTAACTGTTTTTTCTAAAACAGATCAAGAACATTTAGATCATTTAAGGCAAGTATTTATAAAGTGCAGAAAATATGGGATTTCTTTAAACCCTAAAAAGTCATTGTTTGGTTTGGAAGAAGGAAAGCTTTTAGGTCATATTATTTCTAAAGATGGCATTAGGATTGATCCAGAAAGAATTCAAGCAATTTTGCAGATACCCCACCCCAGAAACATAAAAGAGTTGCAAGCATTCATAGGAAAGATTAATTTCTTGAGAAGATTTATTTCGAGTTTAGCTGAGTTACTTAGATTACTTACTAACATGTTGAGGAAAGATTCAAGCATTGACTGGACTGTAGAAGCCAAACAATCATTTGAAGAAATTAAATGGGCTTTAACAAGAACACCAGTTCTGACCAGTCCTAAATTTGATAGAGATTTTATTATTTTTTCATTTGCTTCTGAACATACTGTCACAGCTGTTTTACTTCAAAAAGATGACCAAGGGTGTGAAATGCCAATAGCATTTTTTAGTAAAGCACTGAGGGATGCATCTTTGAAATACAATATTATGGAAAAACAGGCTTTTGCATTGGTAAAAGCAATTAAAGATTTCAGAGTTTACATATTATATTCTCATGTGATAGCTTATGTGCCTAATGTTGTAGTTAAAGATATTTTGACCCAAGATGGCATAGAAGGTAAACGAGGTAAGTGGATAGCTACCATTTTAGAATATGATATTGAGATTAAACCAACAAAACTCATAAAAGGTCAAGGTTTGGCACAACTCATGACTGAAACTAATTGCCAAGCCTTAGACATTAACGAACTGGATAACAAACAGGAGATGGCGACTCCCCAGATCAGTCAAACCTTCTTAGATTCACCCTGGTACACTGATATTATTCATGTTTTATTAAACCTGCAAGCTCCTCCAGGGTTGTCCAGAACCAAGCGAAGATTTTTGAAAATGACATCTTTGAAATATTGTATTTTAGATTGCACTTTATTTTGGAAAAATCATGAAGGAATCTTATTAAATTGTCTATTAAAAGATGAGGCTGATAAAGTTCTTAATGAATTTCATGCAGGGGATTGTGGAGGACATCTCTACTGGAAATCAACTGCAGACAAAATCTTAAGAGCTGGATTTTACTGGCCAACCCTATTTTCTGATGTTAAGAAATTTGTAACATCTTGCCATAAATGTCAGATATTTGAGGGTAAAATAAAATTGTTACCTCTGCCATTAAAACCAATTTCCACAGAAAGACCTTTTCAACAATGGGGATTAGATTTTATTGGAGAAATTCATCCCCCTTCTTCAGGGCAACATAGATGGATTTTAACTGCCACAGACTACTTCACTAAATGGATTGAAGCCATCCCATGCAGACAGGCCAATGATTCAGTGATTATAGGGTTTTTAGAAACCAACATACTTTCAAGATTTGGCTGTCCAGAAAAGATTATAACAGACAATGCTGCTGCATTTAAATCAAAGAAAATGATTAGTTTCTGCCATAAATATCATATTACTTTAGGCCATTCAACAGCTTATTACCCTCAGGGTAATGGACTAGCAGAATCCTCCAATAAAAGCCTTATCAATATCATTAAAAAGTTATTGGAAGAAAACAAAAAGAATTGGCACAAGAAACTGACCAATGCATTATGGGCAGACAGACTTACAACTAAGAAATCAATTGGGACTAGTCCATATGAGCTAGTTTATGGCCTTGAAGCAAGATTCCCATCTTCTTTAGGAATTCCTGTTATGAAATTACTTCAGGAGGCTCAAGTGGAGCCAAATGACATTCAAAGAAGAATTAATCAAACAATCCACTTGCAACAAACCAGGGAAGAGGTATACCAAAGATCACAAGTCTTACAGGAAAAGCTAAAGAAAATATTTGATAAAAGGACTAAAGCAGAGGATTTTCAATTAGGAGATAAAGTCCTAAGATGGGATTCTAGAAGAGAAGAAAAAGGGAAACGTGGGAAATTTGATTTCTTGTGGAAAGGGCCTTACATTATTCATGCCTTGCAGGGAAATAACACATACTTTTTGAAAGATGTGGACAATTCAGAAGTTGAAGAAGGACCAGTCAATGGTCGAATGCTCAAGCATTATTTTGATCCCATTTACTAGAATGTTTTGATTTTTCTAACTTGTACATAATATATCCTTTTTTTTAATGCAGTTTGGATTGGATGGTGACTTCTTGAAGTTGAAGCCCGAAGTGAAGGCCCTAAGCTTCAAAAGTTTCACTATCATATGTACAATAAAGCTACCAGAAGAAGGAGATTACATGGTTTAGTTTGAAGACAATTTGAGGCAACTGACCTGCTGTTCTTGACTTTTCACAAGGAAAAGCCATCCCCAAGTGGAGCCAGTGTTAGACTCCTATACCAATAGGTGTCATTTTTCATGATTGTCTTGATTGAACTATGGAATATGTTCAAACCTTTTTCTGGAGCAAAGGTGTTCCATATTCTTGAAAAACCAAAAAATCAAAAAATTTAAAAAATGTAAAGAGGGTATACCCTAAAAGAAAAATCAAAGGGTAAGAAAAATAAATTGGTCAAGAAAATGAAAGAAATGAACCCCAAGACAAAAATAGACCAAGGAAAGTGTGCAAATCCAAATGCCACTACTATTTCATTTTTGTAAATAAGCAATTGTGTGCAGCTTGTCAAACTTTTGCCACAATTTATGAAGGGTCAAACTGTTTAAACTTGACTTATTCATATTTCAATTTCATGTTATATAATAGAGAATAAATATCTGACCAAACAGTTTAATCTTGGCAGATAAGTAGATAGGTAGAGTTATTAAAAGGTGCTCAACAGTTTAACCTGAGCCCTTGGATGTAATAAGGGTAGAAATAGATAGATTTATCATGTAAAAAGAAAAGGTTGAAATGGGTTTGCAAGTCTAAATGCACCCTAATAAAGAAGAGAAAATGGTAGTAGTAGATAGGGTAGGTAGATGGTGTTGCAAAGTTTTATCTGATGAATGATGCTGCTAAATGTTTTGATCCTTTACTTTCATCACAAATACTGAAGCAGGAAATACACTGGAAAATCACAGCAAGCAAAGTCAAAATCATTAACTTCCCTCATCACTTTCCCCTTAAAATTTTTACTAATTTTCCCCAAAAGTACTAAGGTATTTGGAGATCAAGAGGGCTCAAGGCATTTCCTTGACTTTTGGAGGGACCGGACCCTCGGCCTAATGATCAAAAAAGACCTAAGTACTTGAGATAATTCATCATTATAATCATTCATCTTTAACCTTTTCCTAAGTAAAATCTCATTTGGCTTAGGAAAATTATGCAAAATTCCATAAAAATCCCTCATGATAACTTGCTATTCTAAGTTTAAGTGTTGAAGATAAGATATTGCAATTTACTTCAAAAGTTGTCACTTTCTTAGATGTGCAAAATATTTTGAGTTTCCTTGTCCTTTTTCATATTAACATTTAACTCTATTTACTAAATCCCTAGTAAAATGCCCTGTCCTAAGTATATAACTCCTTTTTTTATAAATAACCCAAAAAACCCCTCTATTATAAAGTTTAACCAAAGTGTTTATTTCCCCGCGCATTCAAATAAAAACCCACTATACGCCCTTTGGTTAAATTTATCATTATACTATAAACCCGCCCCTATGGTAAGTTAATTACATTTGTTAATTTACCATATAATAAAATAAAAAGCATATATCCGAAAAGCTTTAAACATATGGTTTATATGTTTAATACCAAAAAATAATAAGTCTGAAGTTTTATTTTCAAGCCGAAACTTTGGAAAATTCCTATGCCAACGTGGCTCATCCACCTGGCATTTCCCCAATAATTAAAATCCATCGCAACCCCTATTTCCATTATATAGCGGGATTAACTAATTATCTGAGTTAGTTAATAACCAACCTCATTCACCAATTACAAACGCCCCGGGATGTTTAAATAAAGTTAATTGTGTTTTAAAACCCGTCGGGCCCGCACGCGAAAACCCCACCATCTATGCGTCCTTTCCACCATCCGATATCCCACTATAAGATCTACGGCTAGCGTTCACCCCGCTACCCATCCCTTGTCAGCATTTTAACCAGCGGGGGATTAGTGGTATTTGACTAGTCACCCATCCACGGGTCAACAACTTTGTGGAATCGCTGCCCCCGCGATTAATACCGCCTTTGCTCATAAGCGGTGCGGGATCACCGCTTACCACTTACCGCCTGACCCTGCATACGTTAGCCTGTACATTGATGAGGTCACTCCTCGAAAAACTAAAAAAACCCTTTAACTTGTAAATAAAGCCAGTTTTCGTGTTTTTTTCCGTTATTTTCGTTATTGAAAACAACAGCGCCTTCTGCTACGATTTTCGAATTTCCACTGAAATTTACTGTGTTATCTGATTTCGCTCCAAGATTCCGCTGCACTTGTGTTCAAGTACACTCCCCTTATCGCGTTATATTGCATGAGTTTTCCTCCAGCAGTATTTATCCTATAGCATTTCGAACTCCAGAAGAAGTTTGTTTCCCTGTTTTCCACTGAATTAACGATTAAATCTTATCATTAAGATCATTCCCTGAGTTTTACGACAGTAAATTATTCCCCAGAACCGGAAATTGTAACAATTTCCCCCATTAAAATTAAAATTGCACCCGGCCTGTGAAGGAAAACCAGAAACCTCCGTTTTGAATCCACAAGAACCAAAATGGAGGCCCCGGCAGCTTTGAATGTAACTCCACTGAATGCCCCTCACAGAGAACTAGAGTATTTACCCTTAGTGGATAGAGATTTTCATATTAAAGACTTGCATTTTGATGAAAGCCCCCTTCTGAGTTTTTATCGCTGCAGAGACGATTATTCAAAGGGGCAAGATGTTATTGGATTGTGGGAATCCAATCTCCCAAGATATCTCATCCCTTCAGTCATTCATTTCCCAGAAATTATCCACTATTGCCATTCTAGCTATGATCCCACTCAGAGAGCTGTAATATCCCCTGACCAGAGTGTTCTTTTCCCTATTACTCCCCAGGCTATCAATGCCATGCTGCATTTTGAACCAGATCAAGAACTGGCACCTTTATCTATGGAAGAATTGATTGAAAAGTCTAATAAATTGACCCCAGAGAAATTGAAGTCCATTTTCCAGAATTTCATGTTGCCTGAACACCAACCTCAGGGCCCTCCTCCATATGGTTTTGTCTACTTTAATAAGTTGGGAAGGCTCATCCTAAATATGATATCTTTTGTCTTGGGTTTCAATACCAGTGAATATGTTGATGAGATAACCCTGGTTTTGCTGTCTATCTTTACTCCTGGGCAACCTCCTGAAGTCAAATATGATTTTGCCTCCTTCATAGCCAATAGAATCCATGATCAGTTCATGAGGCTAGATGATGAGAAAGTTTTTAAATATTCCTCAGTTATTTATCATCTCATTATCTTTTATCAATCAGAAAAGTTCCCTTTCCCTGTTAGAAAGCTTGATGCCAAGGGAAACCCTAGGTCAGTTATATTTTGGTCTCCCATAATTCATTCTTCTCTGATTCTCCCTATTCCTACAACGAGTTCATTGATCGGTTGTATATCCTTGCAACAACCTTGTTGACGGGAATCCCTCCCCCTAGATGTTAATGAAATAAAGAAGACCTTGCAACTGTCAAGGACCTATAAAGTTGGGGATTGGTATTTGTATCAAAACCATACAGTCATCAGAATCTATGGATGTGAATTACATCCTTTCAAGTTACCAAAGTATGTACCCATGAGACTGTTTGCCTTGGAATATTTTAGGCAAATGAATAATTCAGATATGATCCATTTTTGTATTGTGAAAAAGAAAGCTCAACTCCGGATTAAAAGTCAATTAGGTCCCTACATCTGCAACTCTAGAGAGGCTGAGCGAGAAGCAGAGGATATATTACAAAACTGCTGCAAATTTCAAAGAAGTTTTCGTTGGGTACCTTATGACCCATTTGGTTTCATCTGTGAAAAAATATTAAAAAACAAATCTTCCCCTTATATCCACCACAAGATTCCTGATATAGAGCAATATGCTAACCAAGATGAATGGGTTGAAGGAACACTGGTAGAGGAAGAAAGTGAAGAAGACAAAATGAATAAAATCATGAAAGATATTGAGAAGAAATATGACCTAGAATCTTGTGGTCAAGTGCAGGTATCCCACATTGGTACTTCCTCAACAGCAAATCTACAACAGACATTACAGGGAGGCAGTTCATCAGTTGCAGCAGAACCAAAGGGCAAAGGAAAGGAACCTGAAATCCAGGTCATTGAAACTTTCGTCATGGCAGAGAAACCACAAACTTCCAAAGCACCTGAAAATTCACAGGTTTCTCCCACTCAGGTAAGTCATCCACAAGTTCCAGAGTTACAAACTCCATCAAATGTGGAAATATGGAAGAAAATGGCAAGTTCCAGATACCACACCTCCTAAAGAGTCCGCAGGAATACACGAGGACAAGAAATAGAAACTAAATCCACTTCCAGATGTGGAAATCATTGATGAGGTGTTTGATGATGGGAGAGAAGACAGTCAACTAACTGGAGCAGTTAGTGAAACAAATACAGGCCAGAAAGGAAAAACTTTGCAAAAGCAGTTAAGTACTGAAGTATCCTCTTTCAGACCACCAAAAACAGATACAGGGGATATAAAAAGAACCTTCATTAATATCAAGGCAAAGAATGATCCATTAAGAATGAAGGTATATGATCAATATTTGAAAATGGCTCCCCATAATCAATAAAGGAAAATGTGAGCATTTGACATGTCACAAGGTAAGATGATAATGAGCCACTTCAAGTCAAAGGTGCCAAAACCCACTACTGCAGCTGACTACATCAGAACAAATTTTGAAGTTTTGGCAAAGGACATTCATCCTCTGGACCAGATAGAGCTACACAGACAAACTGGGGAAATGGTCTATTCCACTCTTACCAGTAAAGCCATGGCAGCTATAACACTGCAAGATTCTTTGAATAACACAACTGCACAATTGAAAATTGAGAGGGCCTCTTCACAGGCCAAAGATAACAGAATAAATTCTTTAGAAGACATAATCATTGGTTTGGGGCACAACCCCAAAGATATTAAAAGCATTGAGGCATTAATAAAGAAGAAAGATGATGATATAGTTGCACTGAGAAAACAGCTAAAATTTCCAGCCTCAAAGCACCCTCAGACCCAAGAAGTTCTAAAGGGGAATTCACAGGAAGAAATAATGGAGTTGCTCCTAAATATGACTGAGCAACTAAGTGAAACGGAGAAAAAGCTGGAGCGGGCTTTACAGGAAAAGGAAGCTATCAAACAGGCATCCATCACAGAAGCTACTACAACTACAGGTACCACAACAGCAAATCAACAAACAGAGCCAGCGCAGGTAAACACTTCTAGTTTGAGTCCTGATGAATTGATAAAACAAATGGAAAGTTTACAACTAAGAGTCAAAGAACTTCAAACCACTAAATTACAGTTAGAAAATTTGGAGCAGAAATATGATACATCTAAGAAGATAGTTGCTGATAATACCAGGGAAATTAAAAGATTGGACAGATTAGTTAAGGCTTTAGAAAAAGATCTTTCATTAGAAAAGCCTTTGAAGGAAATAAATGAAATTCTTTGGGGTAATATAGTTGAGTTAATAAAGGGTATTTGGCCCTCTGTTCGAGAGCAATTTTTGAACAAAATGAACTTTAGTTAAAAATGCTCAAGAAGAAATATACGGGACGAAATGAATTGAGAGGCGGGCTACGAGCGGGCCAATCGGCTTATTCAATTTTTGAACACCCGAATAGCTCTTGACTTGCGGTACTAGGGATTGAGGACGAAGCCGTGATTTTGGGAAATAAAGAGAGTTTTCATGAAAAGAACTTTCATGCAGAATTTAGAAAGGAAGTGCTCAGATATTTTGGTTGATATCAATATTTTCAGAGAGAAATTTCAAGCTTTGTTGGACAGTGGGTTACCAAGTCCTATGCTCTCAGAAGATCAAATAATGGACTTGGAAACCTATGTGAAGAAAATAAATATTCATGCTCAAAATACAGCTGCTTGTTCTACCAGTTTGCCAGAATCAACATTACCAACAGGGAGAAATATCTATGATAGAGTGAGAAATTTATTTCATCTGGAACATGAAATAAAGTATCTGTTTCCTAATGAGCCCACCTTTTACAAACTCACAGAAGCAGATGAGACATTGAGAAAAATCAAAAGGACTATGATACCAGATGATCAATGGTGGAAAGAATTATTGGAAATTCTATAAAATTTATCTTCAGGATGAGAATTTTATCTTTACTATTAGGTAAAAGGATAAAAATGAGTACGGATGAAAGAGTATCAGTTACACAGGTTAAAGAGTATCCGTAAAGACAAAGAGTATCAAGCAAGCAAAGAAATTACTCCAAAAGACAGCAACAAGCCCTTTTTAGCACTTACCTCCAGCACATCCACGAAGAAAGGAAACAACACATCAGCAGTTACTTATTATGCTATCTACGAGACCATTTGTCTCCTGTTTATTTGTAAATTACTCCTTAGTCACCCCAAATTATGGGCTATAATAGTGTGAGATATTTTCAATTATTTTGCGTATAAATAAACCCTCAAAGAGAGTATTGAGGGTGGATTCTATTACTTTGCTGTAACATTGAGATTTTCGGAATAAAAGAATTTTGGAGAAATTTATTTGTGGCTTACTGGATGACGATTTGAAGCTCAGGACTTTTTGCAGGATTCATGTGTTGGACTGCAGTTCAATAAGTCTTTCTACCCTTTTGTCTTAAGTTTTATATCAGTTTATAATATCATTATGTCCATTTCTGAATAATTTACATAAAGGATTGAATCAAAATTTACTTAATTGTACTCTGATTTTAGATGTGATTGTTCTTAATGTTTTCCTCTAAATTGGTTATAAGCATGAATTCTTAAATGCTCTTGCTTTGCTAATTTAAACATTCTTGATTACTATAATAAAGAATTCTTCATTGCTCTTTGTTTGTAGTCATCTCATTTCTTTCTTTTGAACATGGTGAAAGATTCCAGTGCCTTTCATCCCTTCAAAATCATCCCATCCACTTTAAATTTTAAGGATTGTTCTCTGTCTAGCTACCTTGCCCTGTAAAGCCATCTTGCGTGTAGAATAGAAATCCAGTAAAGCCATCATTTGACTCCATAGCCCAATGGACTGAAAACTTTCAACCTTGCCCTTAGTTTGTGGATTCCACCATCTTTCAAAACAAACTCTTGGATATATAACTAGCCTAAAACCTTCTAAGAACGAAGATAAAATTATAAAGAGAGAGCCCTCTCTGGATACGGATTAGCTGGGTCTGCATGCAGAAGGTTGGTTTGGTTACCTCGGGTATACTTTCCTCTTACACAACTTCTGGAAAAAGGAAAACACGAGTGATAACATACCTCACAGGCTACATCTCCTTGGTCCAGCTTCATAGTGTGACCTTTGTATTAGCTTCAAGTGTGCTCAAATTGCTATTACAAGATTCAAAACCTCTTGGAACCTGTTCCAATGAGTTTATAACATCATAATCTCCCAAAATGACTATTTTTTGTTATATTTGGACTCTGAATGCTCTGGAAATGACCCCAACACCTGTTGGCCCTGACCTTCAAAAATCTTCAAATGTACTAAAACACCTATAGATCACCTTTTAGTTGAATGTAGGCTCAAAAAGAGAAGAAAATAGATCTCAACACCTTATAAATAAGCCACTTCGAGGGGGCAACCTCCAGTACATTACATGAATGAAAAATTCTTGGATGATTCAAATTACAAAACCTCCTTTCTATATATAGGAGTCCATGGGGCCAGAATGTAATCCTAGTGGGGCCACAATGTAATCCTAGCCGACCTAACAATAATAATTTAAGGGCACAATAATAACAATATGGGGTTTACAGGGGTACAATAATAACAATAAAGGGGTTACAATAATAACAATAAGGGACTATACTAGTAATATAGGGACCTAACATGCCCCTCTCCTTCCAAAAAGTGTTGTCCTCAACGCTTGAGTAGCTCTAGATGCTTCCGTATAAAATTCTCATCCTCCCATGTAGAATCTTCGATGGGTAAGTTCTTCCACTTGATGAGATACTCTGAAATTGATCGATTTCGTAGCTATTGAGTTCTTGTTTCCGTGACTGCTTCAGGTTCTAATATGATTTTTCCTTCATCATCAAGTTATGGCAATATTGTTTGAACTGGAAGTTTGTCACCTATAACCTTTTTTAAGCATGAAACATGGAAAACTGGATGCACTCGCGAAGAAGCCGGAAGCTCCAATTTGTATGCCATAGTACCAATCTTTTGCAACACCTTGTAAGGACCATAGTACTTTGGAGATAATTTATTATCCTTCTTAGCTTTCTTTAGGGACATTTGTTTGTATGGTTGTAGCCGTAAAAATACCCTATCTCCTACATCAAAAATTCTCTCGCTGCGATGTTGATCTTCCTATTGTTTCATTCGATTTTGTACCAAATTTAGGTTATCCTTTAAGAGTTGGAGAACTTCTTGTTGATGCTCTATGTGATCTTCCACTTCTTGAACCTTAGAATTTTCTCTTAAAGATGATGTGATGGATGATGGATGATATCCATAAGGTGCCATAAATGGGGTCATTTTTGCTGCAATATGGAAGGAAGTGTTATACCACCATTCAGTGAGAGGTAACCACTTGACCCATTGTGTTTTTTTATCAGATACAAAACAACAAAGATATCCTTCCAAACGCTGTTTACTATCTCGGTTGACCATCAGATTGAGGATGATAAGATGAGCTATGAGCTAATTGAGTACCCAAACAATAAAATAACTCTGTCCAAAAATTTCCAGTAAAAATGGGATCTCTGTCACTCACAATAACCCTTGGGCTTCCATGTAGCTTTTGAATTCTATCCATAAATGTAGTATTAACTGTACTTGCTTTAAATGGATGAGATAATGCACAAAGTGTGCATAATTGGTAAGTCTATCAACTACCACCATGATGACACTCTTTCCTTCGGACTTAGGTAAACCTATGATAAAATCCATTTAAATCTCCTCCCAACGTTGACTTGGAATGGATAAAGGTTGTAGAAGTCCCGGGGTTTTAATTGTCTCAACTTTATTCTGCTGGAAAACCAAACATTCTGCCACAAACTTTTGAATATCGAATTTAAGGCCATCCCAAAATTATTTCTTCACCTGTGGTAAATTTTTAAAAATCTACAATGTCCTCTAAAGGAGAAGTGTGCGATTCTGAGAACAATCTTTGTTTTAGTTGGGAATTCTTACAAAGATATAGCGATCTTTGTACCATAAGGAATCATTTTCCAACTAAATGTATCAGATGTACTAAGATCTTACTACAACTTTTTAATGAGTGTCCACACTTCTTCGTCCTTCTTCCATTCATCCCTTGCTTCGGTTATTTAATCTGGTTGGATAATAGAAATGGCACAAAGCAATACTTCCACCTCTTCATCCTTTCTTGAGAGTGCATCTGCAACAACATTTAGCTTCCCTTTTTTGTAGATGATTTCAAAGTCATAACCCAACATCTTTGTGACCCATTTTTGCTGCTCTTCTGAAGATAGTCTTTGTTCCAAAAAGTGTTTAAGACTATCATGATCAATTTTAACCTTGAAGTGTCTTCCCATTAGGTAAGTTTTCCATTTATTTAGTGCATGCAGTATTGCTAACATTTCCTTCTCATAAATAGGTTTCTGTAGATACTTTCCTTTGATTGGACGACTTTCAAAAGCAATGGGTCTTCCTTCCTACAGTAAAACTACACCAATTCCATTTCCTAAGGCATCACATTCCACAATAAATGTTTTTGTGAAGTCTGGCGTAGCTAAGACCGATTGACAGGCACATTGCCTCTTTAAGATGTTCAAAGGCCTTAGTTGCTTTAGGAGTCCATGAAAATGCATCTTTCTTCAATAATGTTGTTAGAGGTGCTGCTATTCTCCCATACTTCTTAACAAACTTACGAAAATACCCTGTTAACCCGAGAAATCCTCACAACTGCTTTATGGTTGTGGGTACTTTCCGTTCCTTAATGGATTTAATTTTGTTAGGGTCCACCTTAACACCCTCCTGAGATACAATATGACCCAGATATTCCACCTCTTGTACTCCGAAGAAACATTTGGATTTTTTTGCATACAATTGTTTCTCCTCCAATAGTTTGAGCTCCCTGTCAATATGTTGAACATGATCCTTCCAAGGCTTGTTATAGATTAGTATATCATCAAAAAATACGAGCACAAATTTTCTAAGAAAGGATTTGAAAATGGAATTCATCAACCCTTGAAATGTAGAAGGTGCATTGGTAATGCCAAAAGGCGTGACAAAAAATTCATAATGACCCTCATGAGTTCGAAATGGTGTTTTTGGAATATCTTCGGTCTTCATTCTAATTTAATGATATCCTGAACAAAGATCCAACTTGGTAAAATAAATTTCTCCATGTAATTCATCAACAATTCATCGATCACGGGAATGGGAAATTTATCTTTAATGGTGAGCTTATTGAGCTCCCTATAATGCGGACACATTCGCCATGATCCATGTTCTTGTGTACCAATACTACGAGAGCGGAGAAATAACTTTGACTAGGTTGAATTATACCAGCCTCTAACATTTCTGCAATCATACATTCAATTTCTCTCTTTTGGACATAAGGATATCTGTAAGGCCTGATGTTTGGAGGAACACTTCTGGAATCAAATGAATAGCATGATCATGATCACGAATAGTTGGGAGTCCTTTATGAGTATCAAACACCTTGGAATGATTGTCCAATACTTTTTGGAGATCTGGAGAAATATATGAGTTTTATGTTGGAACTTCCAGTGAGCATAATTGTGAAATTACTCTCCATTGTTCTTTCTTCAGAAGGTTTGTCATGAAATTAGAGCTTATTATCTTTCCTTTCTTCCCTGCGATACCCCGTAATTTTATTGTCTTTCCTTCCAAAAAAAAATTCAAGAAAAGTTCTTGAAAATTAAAAGCTACCATCCCCAAAGATTGTAACCATTGTACTCCTAGTACAACATCAACACCTCCCATTGGGATGGAAAGCATTGGACTAGTCAATACATATTCCGCATGGTTAGCTTGATATTGTGGCTTTTTCGAGCAATTTATAGTTCCTCCATTTGCAACCATCTTGACATTCTGGTGCTAGGTATAGGAAACTTGATTTAATTCCTTGGAAATTTACACCTTACAATGAATAAAATTAAGGGTGCTACACGAATCGATCAACTCTTATTACCTTTTTCTTCTTGATTTGTCCTTCTATCTTGAGAGTTTGAGGAGTGGTAATTCTGCCCGATTGCATTACACGATATGGTCGGATTCATTTCTTCCTCTTCTAGCTAGTTCCTGGTGTATATCCTCTTCTTGTTCATTTTCTTCTTCCTCTTCACAATCTATGTAAAATAATTTCTTCTCAGCACACTTATGACCTTTAGTGTATTTGTTATCACAACTGTAGCAAAGCCCTTTTGCTCTTTTTTCTTCCAATTCTTGTGGTGTCAACCTTGTAGGTTGTGGAAATCTAGACATAGCAACAATTCCTTCTTTATAGAATTTAGTGGTAGGCTTCCTTGTCGCCATAATTTTACATTCAACTTTTCTTGCCAACCTGAATGCCTTCTCCAATGAATCAGGTTCCAGAACGCGAACTTCATGTTGGATGTTATCCTTTAAAGTTTCTATGAAGAGATTGATCTTGTGTTCCTCTGGAATATCAGTTACCCTTATATTCAATTTTTGGAAGTCCTCAATGTTCTGCCCCACTAAACCCTTTTGTTTGAGATTTATCAATTGGCTAAAGAAGGTGTTGCTCTTTTTATCCTCATAATGTGCTATCATGTCTTAGTAAAAATTGACCCGAGTAGTAATTTTTTCGGGAGAAAAGCCATCGATACTATACAAATGTATTTTGTTCTAAATGTAAAGTTCCAATGCATACCTTTTGTGTGTTTTGCACATTATTGAGATCAAAATATTGCTCCATCTGTAGTATCCATGTTACGGGATCCTTGCCATCAAACTTCCTCATATCCATCTTTGGAATATGGTGGTTCTTCTATCCAACATTAGAGTTTATGAAATCACGATTAACATTTATTTTGTTCTCATCATGAGTTTCCTCTACTATCTTTTCGCCATTAGGAAACATTTCTTGTATCAACTTTTCCAAACCTTCGATGTCTACTTTTAGATCATTCTTCATGTTTTCCATATTGTCTTTCATTTTTTCATCAATCTTAGCTTCCATGTCATCCATCATAGCTTCCACGCCATTATTCAAACCATCCATCTTCACTTCCATGCCTTTCTTCAAAACTTCCATTTCATTTTTTTTGCTCTTTGTGAGAGTGAAATTTGTTGCACTTGCTCTTGTAATTTTGATAGATCATGTTGCAATTCTTCATCACTTCATGAGTCATAGTAGAGCCTTGAAGGCTTAATGGGTGTTGAATTATTTTTACGGGGCATATTTTAGAACTCAATACTACTATATATTCTACAATATGCCCTTGGAATCAATTCAAATTGATTCTTCAAAGAAGACTTATGCAATTTGGAAAGAAAAAAATATACACACCTTTTTCTTGCTTTTGAGGAGCTTGATATTGAAATTGGATTATCTCTATGATTGCAGAACTTCAATATTTTAATTTCGGTATCAATGTAGTCCTATGAATTATCTTTTGAATGCCACAGGTCTGGCCTGATTTGGATTCTCCAAGACAAAGTTGTGTCCAATCTCCCACAATGACCTAATTCTGGACTGGTTCAGTAGAGCGAACTTGTACGACTTGCCACGTGTCACTGTTTCATCCTTTGTCTCTGAAATTGATAGCCAAGAAACTAAAGTACGGCTTGTACTTGCAACAAATTTTTACGGCACTCCAATCCAATGCCCGGAGAGAGTTATTGAATTTTTCCAAATCACCTCTTTGAGATGAAATTCGAGCCTTAAAAATAACTACCTTCCTGATTATATCTCCCGAAATGTGCGAACCAAGCTCACGAAAGTTTTTTTGACGAATTTCCTTAGGATTTCGGCTTCGCACCATACAAATTTTAGATTCTGAACCTTCGTATACAAAAATTTATAGCGCAAATGCCACGATGACCTGTTTAGGAGCCTGAAAAAAGACCTAACTTCCATAGATCATATCTTCGAAAATATTGCGAACCAAGCTCTGAAATTTTTAGAAAATCTTCCTCGGGATTTCGTATTCGTACCCTAAAGATTTTAGCTTCTGAAACTTCGTAGAGAAAAAGTTATAGCGAAAGTGCCACGATGACCTGTTTGGAGCAGCGAAACCCTAGAATCCAAACCTCTGATACCAAATGTTGAGTAACCAGCTCCAAAAATAGAAGAAAAGAGATATCAATGCCTTAGAAATAAGCCACTTCGAGGGGGAAACCTCCAATACATTACATAAATGAACAATTCTTGGATGATACAATTTACAAAACCTCCTTTCTATATATAGGAGTCCATGTGGCCATAATGTAATCCTAGTGGGCCACAATGTAATCCTAGTCGACCTAACAATAATAATTTAGGGGAATAATAATAACAAAATGGGGGTTAAAAGGGTACAATAATAACAATAATGGGGTTACACTAATAACAATAAGGGACTAGACTAGTAATATAGGGACCTAACATTATCTGCCTCCAAAACCTGCTCCATTGAGTTCCTAGCATGCAAATTAGCCAGGAATGGCTTTTACTGAGCTCATTTTGGTCGAAAATTGAATGAGTTATGACCAAAACTGTTTTTACCCCAATTTCTCCTCCAAAACTATAGAAACTGCCAGTTAAATTTCTAAAATTGGAAATTCCACCAAGTTTAGCGCTGCCTCCGAATTTTCTAACTTAATCATCGGGATTAACTAGTGCTAATCGTGCTTACGAGCAGATAAGTGTGGTTTAACTGGAATAAGTGTGTTTAGTACAAATCTTGTTTTAATGTCACTAAACCACATTTAAAGTTTAATTAATTTCGATTAAAAAATCCCATCGTTCGTTTTGGATTAGCGCCTGGTTCTGCGATTTTGGCCACGTGGGGAGGGGGTTGGCCCGCAGGATAGGCCCATTCCAACCCCCAACAGTCGGACGTATATACTTTAAATTTGTGCGGAGAGCTAAATGGGTAAGAACTACACGACAACAGAGTTGGTTATACGTGCAGTTTGTCAACAGGAGGTCAGGGGTTCGAGCCCCGACCCCACCACATAATTTTGTACCAACGTACAAAGATCCTCCATCATATATGTCATTTCGCCAGTTTAACTTGCTCTAAATTTGAATAGAATCTCTTCCAAAAATGGTAAAGTCCGTCAATGTTATATGTAAGTTTGAAACTATATATTAATATATATATTCTATATATTCGAAATTCGACCATAACCAATGTTCCAAAACTTAACATAACTGATCATTTGACCTTCCAACCTGTCCTGCCATGGGGGGTACGTGGCATGCCACATGGCCCTTCCCCATTGGCCACCATATAAAAATAAATGCCAATTTAATAAAATTTCACTTAGACTTAGGAATAAAAAAAAATCACTTCCTAGTCATCATCGGCAAATATGGTGGTGCCACTTGGCACAATGTCATTGGATATTTCTGGAGGATATTCCTTCAAATGCTGACTGTACATGCCACATCAGCACTGTACATGTTCTACTCATTTTTTTCCTGTTTTGGAAAATGAACAGCAGACGATAACTCAGCCATACGAACTTAGATTTTGATGAAACGAGTTGCGCCGGAATCCTGGCGACGAACTCTATCCAGTCATTCAGGTTTGAATCAATTTTTAGCACTTTCAATTTTTAGCTAAAACTTGAGCTTTATATCATGAAGCGCTGCCCAAAATTAATTCTACAGGTGGTGTCTTTGTTAAAGATTTCTGATCAGGCCTTACATGGCCACACTTGTCCATTTTCCGTTAAATTGTAATCAATGAAAGGTTTTCGAGTAAGATAGGGCAATTGACATAGTCTTTAGATAAATATTGCATGCCTTAGCAGTATCAAGGGTTGGAAAATTAGACCTTACTGAAACTTGCATTGTAAGAAGTACTGGAGCACTGTAACTATTTGAGATGGGCATCAATAATAAAAGACCGCTCACAGGATTATTGAGCTATGTTAATGGTGATGTTTTTCCTCTATGTTAATTTTTTTCCTCTGTCTTTCCATGTTGTGCATCATTTTATCTGATTTCAAAACAGAAAATTTAGATTAATATTTGCTAAGAGAGCACCTTAATTATATCTATGTTTGTTATCTTAATATTTTCCTCTGAGACTTGAATGCAGAACTCAGAGACGGTCTGCTCTACATTTATGTTGAACCTTAATCTCCTCCTCCTTTCCCATTTCACACTACTAGTAAGATCCAGTCTGCATATTTATCTTGCCCTGTGAATGCCCTTGAAAATTTGATGCACATTTTATCCTTTTATGACTCCACAGCACAATGGATTAGTTTCACATCTCTGTCTGTCCTACCACCCAATCAATCAAACAAACAACCCGCATAATCTCTATAACTAGCCTAATATATACATTTAGAATTATCAAATTAAATCATAAAATAGAGAGAGCCCTCTCTGAGTCTAGGAAGGCTAGGTCCTGGACTCGAAAGTGGCTTTATGTTGTCCCCTGTCGTTTTTTCTTGCCAATCTTATAAATTACAGAGTGATAACATAATGGGGACCATATTGGAGAAGAGTTATTGAAAAAGATTAATATTTATTCAGAACTCAAAAATCGCAGTCAAAATTATATGATTCAAGTATTTTCCAAGATTGGTATCTGGTTGTTGATGGTGGACAACAAGAGAGACACAAGAAAGTTGAAATCATCCACCTGGCGACTCCAATTCAAACCAATTCCATTCAAAGACTGCACTGGAGGAAGTACCTGAAGCATGACTAGTCAGCCTAGAAAGAGAAAGTATTCAAGCCAAATTGGATTCAAGAAATTGTTGTTGTATTTATTTGTAACTATGTTATATCCTACTTTAGGCTTGATCAAGAGTACATTGTTGAGGTTTACATTGATCATTGGAAAATTAATGAGCCTCAAGAAGCTAAGCCCCAAATTGTAGACCATGTACATACTTATACACTTGTGCACATCTCAGATGCACTTGTGGAAAACCTAGTGAAACATGACTCTCAAGCTTTATCCCCTGCTCCTGCTAAATTCCCACATGGTTATAAGCCTCCTGCTTTACCACCTATACCTATAAAAGTTCTATACAGATACAAGCCTCTCGATTTGCCTCCTATCCTCCATGACCTCCCTGCAAATTTTATCAGTAATCTACCTAGATTTGATGGAGAAAGTGCAAAGATCATTGCCAAAAAGCACATGCAAAATCTTGAGGATTTCCTTGATCTGTTTGAGGTGGGAGAAGATGATGTGCGTATCAGAATTTTTTCCCTATCATTGCAAGGTAAAGTTAAAAATTGGTTTAAATATATTCCAGCTGCAAGCATTATCAATTTTCATCAATTCACTCAAGTATTCCTAGATATATGGGTGGTCATGGGAAATTTGTTTCTCATCATGGAAGAGTATAACCATTTAAAAAGATAGCCAGGGGAGACAGTACAACACTTTTCAGCCAGGTTCAATAAGGTATACCATTCAATACCTGCTAAGATAAAGCCACCCCCAGGATGGGCTCTCTTGCACTACCCAAATGCCTTTGATCCAGAGATGGCATTCCAGTTAAGAGAAATGGACCCTGCAACCCTGGAAGAAATGCAAAATGTGGCAGTTGATGTGGAAGCGAACCTACTGAACAGAGAGGCAAAGTTAAAGGCTATGGAGAAGGATAAAATAGAAAGCGAGTGATTGATATCTTCAGATACAAAGCTAGATATGTTGACAAAGATAGTCAATGAAATGATGCATATGATTAGCAGGAAAGAGGAACTTGATGTTTAGATACCTCCTGTTCCATTAGTTCCGGAAAAGTCAAACATCATTGTACCCAAGAATTTTGCAGCCCAATTTGGAAACCCTAAAACAGAAAATGATTGTTTCATGTACTCTATCTACAACCCAGCCAAAGATGAAGTCCAAAATCAGAAGGAGGCAGGGAAATCCTCAACAACAATGTACATGATAGATGACTTCGCATATAGAGGTAGCCATCTCGAATATGATTATCAAGAGGAAGACTATAAGGTTGAGGTTGAGGCTGATTATTCGAAGAAACCAGCACTATTTTCTTGGCAAGAACAAACTCAGTTATCACAATGCAAAGATGACAATCAAACTCTGCATGTTGAGAAAGGTTTCAAACAGGAAAATGCAAGAACTTGTCAAGAAAGTATAAAATGTCTTCCTCTATCTTTTGCCTCACTCTTAAGATATCATTATAAGCAGGTCTTTAATATGAAGTATGAGAAATGCTCTAAGGAATCAGTTGAGGAAAAGAGGGATGATCCTGAACCTTTTTCAGATCCAGAAGTTCTCTCCTAGAGTCGTCTTGAAATCATAGAATCTGAAATAGATGATGAATTGATCCAAATTGATTTTTTTCCCTTATGCTTTGATGCATTTCATATTGTGAAAGGGAATCTGGATAACATTCTAGTTGATAATCACAGGAGTAGAGAACTCTCTCACCAGATGAGTAAATCAGGAATGATAAAAAATATGTTTTAGATCCAGGGGTTCAGCCCTTGAATCCTTTTGAACATCAAGTATCAGGTGAAGTCACAGAGTCTAAGGCAGATGATGAAGTGATAAAGTATGATTCTCTACCTCTATGCTTTAATGCATTTCAGATTATGAAAGGGAATTAGGGTCACATTCTGGCTGATAATCATAAGAGAAAACATGAGGTCTCATAAGAACCAAAACTACCATTTAAAGCACCACATGACCCAATAGCAGATGCGTTGGATGGTTTCTGCTTTCAAATTCAATCTTCTTGTGTTCATAATTCTCTCAAAATCTACTATGATATGGATATGATTAGACAATCTTCTCCATTGTCGAATTCAATATAAGTAGTGGCACAACACTCATCAGGAAGCATGCAAACATGTTTCGAGTTGATTGAAGACCAGGAGAGCACATTTGCAATACCAAAATATGAATTTGAGTTGGCTGAGTCAGAATACCCGGAAATAAATCAAAAGTATCTTGAACCAATGGTTGTCTATATGGAGGAATTTTTCTTTACAAAGCCTGCACATATTTCCGGCATGACAGTTGTTTTTTGAGTATACCAAGAGCCATGTAAACAAGATCAGGCCGAGAATTTCTATCAAACACCATTATCAGGTTTGTTGTTGAATATGGTGAAGAGCAGTGGAACAAAGGAGTTATTCAGGCAGTTGATTGATTGGGTACACTAGAATTATTGTATCATTTAAAAAGGTAGTAATTTCAGTATATTAGGGTAGGTAGGTGTGCAAATAAACCTAGTATTTTGAGCAGTTTTCCAATTTTAGTTTTAGATTTCTTTTCATTTTCAGATCAGTGTGTTTCAGACTTTAGTTTCAGCACAATTCTGGTCTCACCATTCAAGTTTTCAAGGTGCAGTAATATGTTCATCTTGATAGATTACAGTGGATAAGTTCAATTGTAGCTTCAAGATTCAGTTTTCAATATGCTAATACATTGGTTGGCCAAGAAATGTGGTCTATTTTTATCATTCAAAGTCAGGAGGAACAATCAGCTAGTTTCCAGTCACTAAGTTTCCTGACAGATAAAGATACAAGTTGTGGGATCAACCAATGGATCAGGCTACTAGTCTATAGTGTTCTTGACACCTCCTGAAGGAGCTGCCATCCCCAGCTAAAGCCACTGTTAGAACCCTGTGATTTACAGTCAAAAGGTGATTGTGTACTTTCTCTTTGAAAATTTTTCATACTATACATAGATGTCAATATTCAAAATCTTTTCCAAAGAGAGAATCAAAGGAAGCAATTAAGGCAGAGAAAGAAGCAGAGAGGCAAGGAGAAACATTAGACCATTAGCAAATACAAAGGCAGCAGAGAAGCAGTTAAGGCAGAAAAATAGCAAAGGCAAAGTCGTGAACGTGATTGGGTCAACTCGTTTGGGTCAAGTCGTGAAGGAGTCATGTATTCTACGAACAAATAGAAAGAGACGAACGGGCACAGCCAGATTCCAAAATCCTTTCATTGTTGTCTCCTAAAAACCTTTTGAATGTGATATGCGATGAAGTGGGACCCATTCACCCACCACACTTTCTTTTCATTCCATTTCCCTTTAAAATCATTAAACTTTACCCTTTTTTGCCTCTCCGCTTTATCTTTCTATTTTACCTTTTTTCATCGCTATATCAGTGTTTTACCTCCGCCTTCCCACTTCCCCGATTGCAATTAAAGTGGGGCCATTCTCCCTGACACGTCACCCTTTCCCCCACCATTCATCACATTTCTAAAATTATAACTTGTTCCATTCTGCTAAACGTTGGAACTTGCGATCACCGTTTTGCGATATATCGCATTGCACATTTTATAACTTATCGTTAAGCGCCCGCAATGTATTTTGTTTAAGTTGAGATGTGGTTTGCCCCATTGTAATACTCTGCTCACTGTTGTATGTTGTTCCTTCACTACCATTCCCATTCCATTCATCACTTTATAAACTATGTCGATGCAGTGGGCTCCACCTCCACCATGCCACATCATCCTCCGACAACGCAAATCGCACTTCATTGGTTTTAGCATTTACCACATTTCCTAACATATAAACTTTGTGATGTGCGGTAAAATATAAACATTGCGATGTGCGATGAGGGTGGGTCCCAATCACATGTCACACTTCACAACATTTAGCATTTAACCCCCGCACTCATAACAAAACCTAATAATTGTGATTTTCGATGCAGTCAGTCCCACCTTACCTGCCACGTCACTTCTCTCCCCCCCCACACTTTGCACTTCACGTGTTTTAGAGTTTACCTTCCATGGCTTATAGCAAAACCTTTTGACTTACGATTTGCAATGCATTCGGGTCTTACCTTACTTGCCACGTCAACTCTCTCTTCGCATTGCATCGTCAATTCCTTTTCTCTTATCATAAAATATAAATATTGTGACGTGTGATATTTTTGTGGATGCGATGAAGTTCATAACCAAAATCTACAGAATTTCAAATCTGGATATATGATATTTTACGCTATTTTGCTTGAAAAAGGGTTAAACACGGCCGAAAGGGCTCGGGTAGCAAAAATACACCAAGGTTTGAGTCAGGAAAGGCATTTTTACAAAATTATTATGTTATAAGGGAAGAAGTGGAAAAGGCAACAAACTCATCAACACAGTCACTAATCCATGAAACGTGACTAGCATTGCACCAGATTTGATTACCCAACATCAGTTTTCTGCAAAACAGAGCCATATGTTAGAGCCACCATTGGTTGCCTCTTCTGACCATCACATCCACCTCCAAACTTATTGTTTGATCTTACGAAGATCCATCGGAGCATTTAGATCCATGAAGAGCTGTCCAAAATTAATTCTACAGGCGGTGTCTTTGTCAGATATTTCTGATCAGGCCTTGCATGGCCACACTTGTCCATTTTCTGTTAAATTGTAATCAATGAAAGGTTGTCGAGTAATATAGGGCAACCGACTTAGTCTTTAGATAAATATTGCATGCCTTAGCAGTATCAAGTGTTGGAAAATTGGACCTTGCTGAAACTTGCATTGTAAGACGTATTGGAGTACTGTAACTGTTTGAGCTGGGCATCAATAATAAAAGACCACTCACAGGATTATTGAGCTATGTTAATGGTGATTTTTTCCTCTGTGTTAATGTTTTTCCTCTGTCTTTCCATGTTGTGCATCAATTTATCTGATTTCAAAATAGAAAATTTAGATTAATATTTGCCAAGAGAGCACCTTAATTCTGTCTGTGTTTGTTATCTTAATGTTTTCCTCTAAGACTTGAATGCAGAATGCAGAGACGGTCTGCTCTGCATTTATGTTGAACCTTAATCTCCTCCTCCTTTCCCATTTCACACTACTAGTAAGATTCCATTTGCATAGTTAGCTTTCCCTGTGAATGCCCTTGAAATTTGATGCATATTTCATCCTTTTATGGCTCCACGGCCCAATGGATTAGTTTCACAGCTATGTCTGTCCAACCACCCAATCAATCAAACAAACAACCCTCATAATCTCTATAACTAGCTGAATATCAGCATTTAGAATTATCAAGTTAAATCATAAAATAGAGAGAGCCCTCTCTGAGTCTAGGAAGGCTAGGTCCTGGACTCCAAAGTGGTTTGATGTTGTCCTCTATCGTTTCTTCTTACCAATCTTACAAATTACAGAGTGATAACAGCTTTCAATCTTAGGAAATCATTGTATGGATTGAGGCAGTCTCTGAGGTAGTGGTATAAGAATTTTGACTTCTTCATGGTGAGCCAAAACTTCACTAGAAGTGTGTATGATCATTGTATGTACTTTAAGAGTTTCAATGGAATATTCATTATCTTGGTCTTGTATGTTGACGATATTCTTATTGCCAGAAAAAACATGGAATAGATCAACTGGTTAAAGGCTCAAATTTTTAAGATGTTTGATATGAAGGATCTTGGAGCTGAAAACATATCTTAGGCATGGAGATACACAGAGACAGAAAAAATGGAAAGATCTATTTATCACAACAGAAGTATGTGGAGAAATTACTTTCAAATTTCGGTATGGACAATGTGAAACCTATTATTGTTCCTTTAGCTTCCCATTTTAATCTTTTTTGGGTTTTGAGTCATAAAACTAATGAAGAAAAGAATTATATGTCTCGTGTACCATATGAAAATGTGGTAGGAAACTTAATGTATGTGATGGTATCTAGAAAACCTGACATTTCACGTGCAATTGGAGTTGTCAGCAAGTTCATGTCAAATCCAGGAGAAGAACATTAGTGAGTAGTGAAATGGATGCTTCGGTATTTGAGAGGCACAAGTGACCATTGTATCATCTTTAATGGTAGTGAAGGTTCAGTGTGCGAATATGTGGATGTTGATTATGCAGGTGATTTGGACAAGATAATATCTACTACATGATATGTATTTACTCTTTCAAGTGGAGCAATTAGCTATATGTCAAAGCTTCAAGATTGCTTTGTACACTACTGAAGCAGAGTATATAACTGTTTTATATGCTTGTAAAGAGGTAATCTAGTTGAAAGGTCTACTTGATGAGATTGGAAGGACGCGAGAGAAAGTGAATGTATTATGTGATGGTTAGAGTGTTATTCATTTAGATACAAATCCATATTATCACAACAAGACTAAGCACATTGATTTAAGGTACCATTTTGTAAGACATGTGATCTATGGTGGAAAAGTAGCTCTCAAGAAGGTCCATACATAGGAGAATCGTGCAAACATGTTCACAAAGCCAGTTTTAGTAGAGAATTTGCGATGGCTTTTGGCTTCTCTTGGCTTGTAGAAGAGATTATCAATGGGCATGGGAAAGGGATTGGGAAAATTGTTTTCAAGGTGGATATTGTTATAAATGACAACAAATTATCATTAAATGTATTGATGTAATTAGTAAAACTGAGATATCGTTCAATCATTTTTTTAACTATAGGATGTTACGTAAAAAAATAGTCCATATTAAATTGGTGATTTCCCAAGAGGCTTGATGTAACATTGGAGAGTCATTTTTTGACCTAGAGCAATAAGTATTCCAATCCCTTTCCCTATGGAGGTTTCCCTGACACATTGTCAGGGTTTTACCACGTAAATTTCTTTGTGTTTTCTTGTGTGATTCAGTTTCAATTCTTATGCATTTCTTTCTTATTTTAAATGTTAATGCGCTCAAATGAAACAATAAAGGCCTTGACATAAACCTTCATGAGATCCCAAACCTTTTATTTTATCATGGTAAATTTAATATTTAGAGGGATAAAATCCTCCCTGGTATTAAATTCATTACAGGTATCCCTCTACTCATGTTTAAGGTTAATCATCAGTACCTCTGCTTCTAAAAGCTTCTAAGTTCATTTTTAATTTGATTTGTTGCCACATTTCAAGGTGATGATAAGAATCATTGTGTGAATTTTCAACCTTATGAGTGCTTTCATTGTTAAGAGAGTTTTCAATGGCCTTCATTTGGTTAACTCTTTTGATATTTTTGGCAACCCTCAACTAGTTCTGACATGGCCTTGTGTTATTGTTTCATTTCACATACAAGTGAAAGCAATATCTTCACCATCAACAGAAAGAGAAGTTTAAGTTGGGCCTTTTTAAACCAAATTTTGATTCTCCCAGTTTGAATGCGCAATACGTCACCTACCTTCTCCCAATTTAGATCAATAGCTATAATATCAAATATCATAGCAGGCTAAATAATAAATAAAACAAGACAACGTTATCCAAAAGCAACTCCATAAAAGATATTATCAAAACTTGTCTTCTTTTTTCCCACACACCGAACATGTAGGTTGTCTGTGTAGTTTCCACCTTCATAAAGGTAGAACTTATGGTTCCATGTTCTCATAGTTTATGTTTTTGGTCGAATTTATCTTGCTAAGTCATCATATTAGCACATTTTCCTGCAACATAGCATAAGACCACCAAACCCTTTTGGCATAATATTGAAATATTGGCTGGTTAAATTGGATTGCCTCAAAACCAGATGTAGTTCCTTCATTGTGAACAGAATTACCATGTCCTTTTTTCTTAAGCATGATTGCAAGAATAGTCTAGAGACTTGTTGCATAAGCTAGGCATTCCTTATAAATATTCCTTCAACACTTTAGCATTTTTCTAAAAAAAATATTCAAATATGGTTTCATCCAATTTCCCATTAAAATATGGTAGCATCATTCCAATGTGTATTGTACTCCTCTTCCTTGCACCTTCATGTTTATAAAGATATTAAGCACTCTAGTTCACTAAGCCTTCTTCATTGGCTTCCATATTTTAACTTGCTTCTCATGGGAAAGGATTGGAGAGGATATCTATTGGAATCATTCCTCCATAGTATTTTGTTACCATTATATTTCTCCATGTTTGATTTAGTGCAATGAAAATATCAGACAGTCTTGTAGCTCCATTCAACAAAGGCAGTCACAACGAGGTCTTTTATTGCCAACAACACTCCTACCCATGCACCAGCCTACCCACCCCATTGTTATATGCCTTTTTCGACACTACTTTTTGGGCATGAAAAATCAAACAGAGATAGTACGAAGCTACATTCAAGTAGATTTAGCATCAATAATCTTCCTACTAAATTGAAGAACCTAGAAGTCCATGCATCTATTTTTCTTTTTATATTTTGAAAAGAGGCCAATCAATCATACACCTGAGATGATCTAGCTGTAGAGAAAATTTCCAAGTATTTTGGTATCTCCCTGAATTTATGTGCTTGTACTTGAAGCCTTCTTGCAATGACCAAGGCATGGTTGTTTGGTACACATTAACTTTGAATTTTCAGAATTCACTTGTGGTTGAACAATATTGTCCAATGACCATTCACAAGCATGGACTTTCACAATCTTTGTATCTCATTAAAATAGTGTCATTGACAAATTATCACTATATCACTTTATCTTTTTACGAATATTTACTTCTGCTAATATGCCAGTATATAAAGTATCAACCACTTAAATGAATATTTTAGGGATAATGGAGCATCCCTATCTTAATTCTCTTGTATATTGGAAAGGGGTTGTGTAAATGATAATGATTAGACTTAATACATTAATGTTTCCCTAAATTATTTTAACAACAAATGGTTATACCATCGGAATCCTTTACTATCCAACTACCCCAAAATAAAATCATATTCCAATCAGTTTCATGCTTTCTCCATGTCCAATTTCAAAAACGTTTCCCGGGCGTTTCCTACCTGCATTGAGTGGAAAACTACACCACCACTATGGTGTCCAGGATTTACCTCCCTTTAATAAAGTCGGTATGCGATATCATTTCCTCCATGTATAGTGCCTATATGTTTGCCAATACCTTTTCTATTATCTTCTAACCCATACAACCAAGAGAAATCAACCTCCAATTGGTGATCCTATCAAATGTGTTCCCTTTGGAAACTAAATCTACAAGAATGGAATTGATTGTTGGATGTATTTTCCTCGTCAGTTGCATCTCCTTGATTACTTGTTGCAAAAGTAATTTTGTAAAAAAACCTAGGAAACCATATGATCATGAAACTTTTACTGCAACTATGACTTTTGATGGATTTTAGGTTTCTTGTTAAATAGGTGTAATATACCTAGCACTAGTATACAAGAAAGAAATGTAAAGGCCATCACTCTATCATTGTGTTAAGCCACTCCCTTATCCACTCTTCTAGCAGAGTTATTCTAGAATAAGAGATTAGCTACATGGTTATCTTTCAACTACCTCTCTTTGCAAAAGAAGAAAGATCATAATAAGAATAATATGTCGGGTAGGCCTTTCTTATCTCCTAGTTTCCACATAAATCAATGTTATTTTCTCTTAGGCAGGATATGAAATATTGCGTTCATTTTCCTTTGACATATGCTTGAAAATATTGTTTTTTTATAATGTTGACTTCCAAAGTGATTATAGACCTTTTCCAACACTTATTTTTATTTTTTAATGAGGTGGAAAAGGTACATATATGACATCATTTACTACATAACCAATGATCAAAACTATGAATTGACTCTAGGCATCCTTTGAATACAAATATTAACTGATATATTTGACCTAAGTGTACAAACTTGATTTACCATATACTTTTGACCCATATACCATACTTTCATTACAACAAAATCTAGCACCCCGGTTAATGTAAATTCCTTAGCATGAAGGTGTTAGTTTTTTCACTCATGACAGGGGTGGCAAGAGCAAGAGGGGTTTTTCTTTGCCCCGATGAAAAATTTGAAATAAATTTTTTTTGGATCTAGGAAATCGTTCAAACAATCAACTTGAGGCTTATGCTCTCCTTCAAGGCCTAATCATAGCCTAAGAACAAAATATATCTAGCCTATCTATCATAGATTATTATAACATCATCATTCATTCAATACTTGATCAAGAACAGGTGGTCTAAAGCCATGACCTTAAAGGGCATTATGAAAAAAAATTGTTAAGACATTAAAGAGATTTAAAACTTACAAGATCCATCATATATTGAGGCATCACAACCAGTTATATGACTCTTTGGCCAAATCAAGTGCATCGTTATCCCAAGGAGTAATCAGGGTTAATGTTGACGATTAATTTATATCCATCCCATATTCTAATCAATATTAATCTCATTAACAAATAGGTTTTTGTGACTTAGTGTGAAATAGCACAATAGAGGCACATCAGTCATGCAGTAGTGGATAAAAAAAATCAAAGAGACTCCAACCCTACAAGGCTCCTCCCTTGGATGTGAAACTATTTTGGCACACAAAAATAGCAAGCTCCCTCAGTATGAGGATCATGTGATGCCCTCTCACACTAACTTGCAAAGGGAAATCATGAAAAATTTTGCCCCTCCTGGAAATTATGAAGTTATTCCTAGCTAGATATTAATCATGGACAAATAATTTAGGGCAAGTTCATTGTATTTCAAAAATAAAAAAGAGATGGAATTGGGAGGATGGGAAGCATGTGAATTTAAGAATGGAAAACACAAGGATCCTAAGTCACTGGACAAGGGGACACACGGGACACGCAAATGTTAGAGTCTGACATGGGACATGGAGATCCCCAGGAACAAGACATGTAGGACACATTATATATATGTTTGTGTGTGTGTGTGTGTGTGTACATGTATGAATCTATGATTGATCCAAAAATAAAAATTGAAGGCTTCATGAATTAATTTGCAATCAAGTTCATGTATTTTAAGAAATGGATCGTGGTTGCAAAAGTACACAAACTTAAGAAAATTTGCAGAATTTTAATAGCTAAAAGTGGACAAACATGCAGCATCAAACACAAGAAAATTTTTAATGGATTTCACCCCTCCTGGGCTACGTCTCTAGTATATCTTCCAATGGTGTGATTTTTATTATATGAAGAAATTATCAATACATCAACATACAAGCTTGAATATGCAAAAATAACACTGGCATCATGTCCAGAATGCTCAAAAACCCCTGTCTAGGCTCTTCTTGAGCTCAAAAAGGCTAAAAATTATCAAAATATGACCTTTCCTCCAATATGGTCTGCAAATTGTCTCAACCTTGCTAATCATTCAAGAAAACTCCCTGTGGTATATTGGTGGTGCCCAAAATTAGTTGGGTGGATGTCACGGGTTTGACCTACACCTCCCACCGGTAATTGTGTTAATTCGTTATAAATAATAATAATAAAGTTTTGAACTTTTGGGTCAAATCCCTCACCCGATCTTCGCAACGTTGGTCATGTGGGTCGCATGGGACCAAAGTTCATGGGCCATAGGCCCCGCGCCCTCCCGTTACATCTGCCCCTAGTTTTGTGGAATCCATGTGGCATGGTCGTTGTGCCTTGGGCATAGGCAAGGTGCCACGCGTTGAGACCCATACTACCGATGGTTCCATTGACCTATCAAAAACTGTGGGCCAGCTTGGTCGAGCGCGCTTGTCGGCCTACCCTTCCCCTAACCGCTCCACTATATTAACTTAAATATAAAGTGTCAACCATGTATAAACAAGACTCATGGTAACTTGATCAGTCAGGCGGATGGTTTATTGGTTGAATTTCGTGGGGTAAAACCCCGCAGAAGCTCATCCAGTGCATAACCAAATTTTTTGAAACTTCTTAGGGCCACATGGCTGCCTCTCATAGGGACACATGGCGCCCTCGGATTGGCCCACTTGGTGGTCTGGGATTGGCCCAAATTCAAATTCAACTGCCAATAGATACCCGCCACTTGTCCTCACGGGATTGGCCCACCTTCCAATCTGTACAATCCAGTCACCCTGTTGATGACATCACCACGTCAGCATACGAATTACCACGTGGCATTTGTGCCTGCATAGTCAAACCTACACTTTGACTTTTTTTTATTTGTCAAAAACTTTAGAACGTGATAACTTCCTCATACGGTATTGGAATGAGGTAATTCAAGCATCATTGGAATCAGAATGGCGAGCTCTACGATTTGGCTCTAGTTTCAGGAGATTTTTAGCACTTCCATTTTTTAACATGTTTTTGATCCCCTATATCACTCCTCCCCACTAGAAATTTTTGAACCACCAAGAGGCTATTTTTACTGAGCAAGTAAGTGAGGGTACAACTCCCTCACTTTCCTGATCTCTTTCCACCTTGCTTTTCTTGGATTGGTACCTTTGAGCTCCACACAAAAATACTCCACGTTGCCTTTGCGTGAAGTTCCTATCCTCCTGTTGAGAATAGAGTCTTCCTGCAACTCATTTAAATATTCAAGAGAAAATTCTTCTATTGATGGAATCTGAACATTCTCTTCTTGATCATCAAACATAGGAGGCTCATACAATCTCAAGTTTTCCACATTCACAACAGAATAAATTTGCATGTAAGGTGGAAAATCTAAACGGAAAACGTTGTTACCAATCTTCTCCAATATTTTGAAAGGGCCGTATCTGATTGGCTTGATATTTTTACCTTCACATTGTAATATTTCCTTATTGATGTACAAGCAAACTTGATCTCCCACTTGGAAATCATGATCAACCCGATGCTTATCATGTCTTGATTTGTATTTGGCTTGGCTTTTCTCTAGTTGTTCTCGCACCCTTTGATGCACTAATTGTATTTGTTCAATGAAATGCTTGGATTTGTGCACATCACTATGTCCATCTACTAAAATATCTTTACCAAAGATGAAATCCAAAGGATACTTTGGCAGATAACCCAAATAGGCTTCAAATGGAGATACTTGTGTAGATGAATGCTTGGCACGATTGTAGGCATGTTAGATGTAATGAAAATGCTCATCCCAAAGTTTAGGATGTTTACCACAATATCCTCGTAAGAGATGCGCTATCTTTTTGTTCACTAATTTTGTCTCAATGTTGGTTTGTGGATGGAATTTTGTGCTCTTCTTCAACTTTGTGTCCATGGGTTCTCATAAACTTGACCACAAATTTCTGATCAATCAAGAGCCTCGATCAAAAATAATTGAAGTAGGTAACCCAAAATTAACCCTTACATTTTGGAATAACATCTTTTCATTTTGTTCAGTTGTAACATGTTTCTTACAAGGCGTCAACACACACATTTTGTTGAAACTATCCACTACAACATATAAATAAACATGACCTTTGATAGACATTGGTAGCCCCCCAAAATAATCCCTATAAATACTTTCCCAAGGACAAGAAGCAATAGGAAATGGAGTGTACAAACAATTTCCTATTGGTAGGATTGCTAGTAGCGCACATCGAACATCCTTTTACATATCTTGATACAGTTTCATTCATACAAGGCCAATAACAATACCTTTGTAACTAAGCAACTTTTTTTCCTACACCAAAGTGACCAGCTATAAAAGAAGTATGGGCTTATCTTATGACATTAACTCCTTCACCCTATGGAATACACAACTTTCCAACTTTGATACAACAACTTGTTATGAACATGATATTCCAACACTTCAACACGATTACCTTATCTCAAAGTTTCATAAACATTTTTAAAATCTTCATCTTGAGCATATTGTTCAATATAAATTTCATGCATGACTGAGTTATGCTTAAGAATGAAAGATGCATTAACAATAGGCCTTTTTTACTTATCCGCAATTGTTGGCTTTAGGGGTCTTGACCCAGGTTCGGAGTGTTTTACGCAACCAACAAAACCCTCCAACCACTAGCCCTTTCAGCAGTGATCTGCTTGCGCACACCAAAGTCTCACCCGAAGCAGTATGGGGGGGTGTTGGAACTATATTTCCACACCCTAAGGGAGTGTTTGATGTGGGCTTTAATCTTACTTATCATATCTAATGTTTTATAGATCCACGTGAGACTTCACAGAAATCCAGATATTAGTACAGATAAAAACCCTTAATAGATATGCATAAATAGATTGTTATACCTCAGTCAGATCTAGCTTATCAGAGCAGAAACAACACTTATGCAATCACATAGTTCTTCTGTAAAACCCTTAACACATTTGCAATCCTTACGCAACATAGAGATCTTTTACTCAAAGAAAACAGAATCAGATCTATAATTTGCAGTAATCAATAGATAATTAACATATTCACACATAAACACAGAAATTGCAATAGAATTCGCCAAAACGCCTTCTTTATTAATAGGTTTTCAATTCAGTACAATCCTTTCGTCTGCACACATAGCATCAGAGTCCTTGCACACGGCTCAATAATAGGTCGTCGCGCACACAACCAACATGAGCCTTTCTACCCAAACCAAACACTAACTAGCCCAAAAATTAGATAAAAATATCAAACATAAACATAACATGACTGAACTTAATTGTCTTTTCTCGATTCGACTTCTTACATATTTATATGACTTCGGGCATGCACATACCATGGTTTGAGACTCATGGTTTCCCTTTTCACCCATTACAATTATAAAGGAGATTTGACCCACCCCAAAGCCCCTTGACTTCTCCGCGTAACTCGTACTTGAAAAAATCTAATCAAACTTATTCACAAAACTTGACCCGAGGGGACCCCATTCCAACAGGCCCCCAACACAATATAGTGACTCATCCCGAGTCACTTTGGTCCCGGCTCCTTCATATTGTCTTTCAGTGCTTGAATAGAAGCTTTAAGTGGTTGAATGACTTTTGTACTATGTGTTGCAGCATTTTGTGCCTCTTCCACCAATTTCTCTGTTGTTGGCCCCTCGGTTGTTAAGTTGATACTTATTTGGGTCTGTTGTAGGTCTCTAAGGGCACCATCAATGTTCTGGGAAAGTTTCAAGGCCTCCTCAGCCCAAGGCTGCATTCTGTGCTCGAGAAACTACTCCCATTGGCGCATTGTGTCAATTTCTTCCTTAATAGTGCAGCTTTCCTGAAATTGGGCCAATATTTGGGCCGGCACCAGGGTCAACACAGCGACCCGGATCTCATTAAACTCTTGCTCCTTGGCTCATAGATCTGTCTTCAGCTGTTGTGTGACAGGGTCATATTGGACAGAGGTCCAAATTCCCATGGACTCCTCTAGAAATTGGTTGTAAGAATCCACAGCAGCCATGATGCTAGCATTTGAATCCTAGACTACTTTGGCACATTGTATACGAACTTTCGAAGGCATCTCGGGCAGCAACTTCATCTGCAAATCAGCTATCTTCTGCTCGATCTCGGCACGCACTGTTGCAACTTCTGATCTAGATACTTTCAGTGTTGCTACCAAAATTTCCAACTTGACTGTGTGTGTTGCAGTAGTTAGCACTGTGACTTCGGGGAGGCCAGAGCATAACTGATCAATCATGGCTTCCAAATGGGGGTGTTGGCTTTCAGCGGCATGGCACACATCCTCTACTAGTTGCTATCCCTTAAGCGTTTTGGCAACTTTCTTCTGAGTTGTCGCGGTGTCCTGGAATGCCTTGTACTCTCTGTACTGAAACTCATCTGTGAACATCGTATGCATGGCATGAAGTTTTTTATTTGGGAATATAGCTAAGTCAATTCCAACCTCGTATCCTTCTGGAATGATTGCGCGCAACCCTAGATTGTCGATCTGGAGCGCTGCACCCAAAACTTGAAACATGCGGCTTTCTGAACTAGATGAGTGCCGAATGGCCAACTCGCTCAATTTTCTCACGCTCGTTGTATCACACTCGCTTGACCAATGCTCGCTTGTATCATGCTCGCTTTCACTTTGAGATGTTGGAGTCCATGTTATACGTCATCAAGCACCGATTTGTATTCCGAGTCGACCTTGCTCCAGACATCTTCGATCACTGCCTGAACTGTGTCACCAATTTTGTCAAAATATTCCTTTCTCAGTGTCATTGGGTTAGTCCCGATCTTCTAAGATGCTTTCCTTTTTTTGTGTGACCCGACCATGGTCTGAGGCCCTCTCTTGGTGCCTCTTCGCGTGTCTTCCTACGTCGACGGTGCATCGGTATTGTCTCCGTTCTTTTCTTCTATTTCATCATCACTGCGCAAGTCAAATATCTTTGTCATTGTGGTTGGCTCTTGGTCCTTCTGTGCATCCTTTGGTGGGTCAGTCGGCGTGCCTGGCTTCATAGGAGTCTTAGGTGGTACTAATAAAAATGCATTGCCAGTTGTACTTGATTCAAGCCATAAGGGGGGCACTTAGCTGTAGTGCGTGCAAGGTCATCCTCCATAACCATGTATGGCAGCTCATACAGACGCCTACCATGTCCCTCTTTGCGCGGACGTGCACATTGTGAAAGGTTGCCTTGAAGTCCGCAATGTTTTTGTATTGCTCATACAATGTAGGTGACATTCGTGGCTTGGACTACACTGCTTGAAATATTTTTGCATCAAATACCACCCAAAAGATTTTATTTTCTGTTGCCCAGGAAGGAAGCTTTGAGTTCCATAGTGATGCATACTTTGTGGCTCCACAAATATTGGGTTGAATATCTAGTAATTGGGACTACATTAGTGGTTTCCAACCAATCAACGCAACCAACAGCAGGAGCCAAGCATAATAAAAATGTTTTCCATCTTCTTGCACCTCGCAAATGTTTTCCAAAAATTCATTACAGAGGTACTTCGCCCAATTATATTGCACCCCTTTCACGCACTGCACAGCCAGCTTAATCACATACGTAGGTAATTATGTTGCATGACACAGCTTTATCATTTTGCACGCGAGGATCAAGGTGGAGAATTTAACGGCTGGGGAATTAATTTATTGGAATACAAAGCCTCTAGTATTCATGTTTAGCCCATAAGTCTTCTTAACCTCATCGGCGACCTTTTTATCTTTCCCCTTCCCTCCGAAGGTCACCCCTGGATCCTTTGCTTGGAAAGGCAACTTGGTGATCCGATAAATCAGCATGTCATCGATCGAGATGGGCTCTCCTATCACAGACAATTATCATGCACCAGGGTGAGCAGCTGGCATAGACAAATATCATTTATCATGTTGCGCCCAAAGTGTGTAATGTTCAGAAGGTTCATCAGCCCAAAATGCTACAATCCCAATGCCCATGCATTTGGTTCAACCTTGATGACTCCACCATCATAGGGCACCTGCTCTAAATAGTCCGATGGCGCAAATTTGGGGAACTTTTCATGGTCAGCCAGGTCCCAATCTTCCAACTTCAACAAAGGTACTTTAGCAAATATGTTTCCTTCAAAAGGCACATTCTCCAGGAGTGGCAGAGTGTTGATATGGGACTTGACCTTATCCAGGTCCTCGTGACTTCAACAATTGGTTTGTGCAGTGCCATATGTTTGGGCAGCTGCGACATTGGATCTATCTCCTCGACAATATCTTCCTCGATGGTCACTTCTGGCTTGTAATATTCCTAAATTATCTATGAGCTAATTGGAATATTCAATTTTGTTTCATTGCTTTGTTTAAAGAATAAGAGGGCAAAGGAGGTCCAAAATTCTCCTTACTAATAAATAAATCAATGCCAAATGTGAAAGAGACAAATCTTGGCAGCTTAATTGAAGCACCCTTGGTGTGAAATGGGTTGGATCACTTTGACTGGGTCAACCTTGACCAAGTCAATAGTGTTGTCATGGAGGAGTGGCCATCAATGAGGGACAGCGCAGTTTTAGATGGAGATGCTTTGTGAATGTAGTGATCTTTTTGGATGGGGCTTAGGGTTTGCAAGCTCATAATCTATTTAAGGAAGAGGATGGTAGCCATATGGGGGTGGTTGATGTATATTATATTTTTTAATATATGGTCTGTTTAGACATATATCTTTCTCTTGTTGTTTAGCTGAGATAGAGTGTTGTTTAGCACAGGGTGTTCCTGATCGGGAATCCCACCTCTTCCATTGAAGAGCTCTTGGAGGAGTCTTTCACTACATTTTCCACTATCTATCTTAAGGCCAAGCTTCTTCTTTCAACTACAGTGCAGATCATGTTGAGGGTTTGGTTGTTTTTGCAAGCTGCAGCAAGTGGAGACTAAATCTCTAGATCTAGGTCATTTCAGTACTCATTTTCAGTGGAGGAGGTTTCCACTTCATTGGGAGGATAGTATTGAAGGGCTTTGGGTTCATTTTCAGATATTGGCATCAGGCCAACCTTATTTTGATCCCTACAGTGCAGTTTACTTCCAGATCTGTGTTATTTCTGTAGGAGGAGTTGCAGGGTGGTTTAGCACACCATTTGGAGAGCTGATTTTGAAGTGATTGGGATCTGCTTTTCACTTTGAGGATCTATTGGAGGAGGCTATTTTATTGATCATATCGGATCAGCCACACTTTCTAGATCTATATTTTTCAGTAGATCTGCAGTCTTGGGTCTCAGATCTACAAGTTGTACTTGGTGTTTTGCTGAAAACCCTTAAGGGGTTATTTAGAGGAGCTTGTATAGTGCATGGATTTGATATAGATCTAACTTTTAAGGCACATATCATCTCTAGATCTGATTTATAATCAACTACTATTGCAGAGCCAATAAAATAACATTGTAAGGGTTTTCCAGCTTTTTATATATGGTTGCAGCACAGTTCATATTGAGGCATTCTATTCATTGGAGGCTTGTATTTCATGTTATGAATCTTATGGCCCATTTCTTATGTACTTTTTACTGCTGTAATAACATATGAAAGGTCTCCATATTGGCCTCTTGATTTATAAATGATGATCTGCAATTTTGTTCCAACATTTTGCACTATATTCCTATTTTTCCCATATGGGAATATTACAGTGGTATCAGAGAATAATCTTGGCATAGCCTGTGCATTCATCTGAAGAAGGAGAGCCTCTTACTGATAGAGAGAGGAGGTATCAAAGAAGAAGACACAAAAATTTTGATTATACAAATGACAAAGAAGACAAGGGTAAAACCCCTTTA
Organism: Pinus albicaulis; assembly: GCA_034641835.2. Lineage (NCBI taxonomy): Eukaryota > Viridiplantae > Streptophyta > Pinopsida > Pinales > Pinaceae > Pinus > Pinus albicaulis. Next base: position 104,890,805 of record CM076583.1, read on the forward strand.
TCTGGAGGAATGAAAGGGAAGGAGTTCTCAAGACTTCTTTTCCAAACTAGTCAGGGCATTAACAAAGACATCATATAAATGAGGAGGGAAAGACAGGAAGATCCCTCAAGAATATTTTCACATGAAGAAAGCCCCAGTTCGTCATATTATGTGTGTGAGCATTCAGCCACACAATCAGATCTACAACATTGTACCATGCCTACATTCTTGGCAAGAGAAGAAACGGAAGGAGAAACACCAAAAGAGGAGACTCTTGGTGACTATCTCCAAGAATATGAATCTCAGTCTAAAATATTCAAGGAGCATCTAAACTTCCAAGGGTTTTGTCAACTTAAAGAAGAGAGAAGACACAACAACTACAATAGAAGAAGAGGGTGCATGCAGCACACTTTGGGTAGATTCTTTCTACCTACTTTTGATGGGTCACCCAAGAGCACAGCCAAGGCTTGGATAAAGAAGCTAGACACATATTTTCAGCTACATCAAGTTTCAGAAGAGGAAGCCATTAGAGTAGCAGTGCTGCATCTTGAAGGTAAGGCTTATGCCTAGTGGTTATTTGAATCTTCTTCATTAATAAATGTAAATATATCTACTTATGCAAAGTTCACTAGGAGGTTAGTGAAAAGATCTGATTTGAAACAATCTGAAACTTCCTTGGGAAAGCAAAACAAACCCAAGAAATCAAAACCTTTGCATGATTTGGAAGGATCCATGAAGACAACTCCATTTCAGAACATTGTTGAGGGGGTTAAAGATCTGCAACATGCTTTTCCAGGGGAAAATGCCCCACTTCAGCAAGAACTTTATTCTCAAGAGGAAGACATGAGGGTTCCTTTTTTGTTAGGTCCCTATATTACTAGTATAGTCCCTTATTGATATTAGTGTAACCCCCTTATTGTTATTCTTGTACCCTTGTAACCCCCATTTTGTTATTATTGTGCCCCTAAATTATTATTGTTAAGTCGGCTAGGATTACATTGTGGCCCACTAGGATTACATTATGGCCACATGGACTCCTACATATAGAAAGGAGGTTTTGTAAATTGTATCATCCAAGAATTGTTCATTTATGTAATGTATTGGAGGTTGCCCCTTCGAAGTGGCTTATTTCTAAGGCATTGATATCTCTTTTCTTCTATTTTTGGAGCTGGTTACTCAACATTTGGTATCAGAGCTTTGGATTCTAGGGTTTCGCTGCTCCAAACAGGTCATTGTGGCATTTTCGCTATAACTTTTTTTCTACGAAGTTTCAGAAGCTGAAATTTGTAGGGTGCGAAGCTAAAATCATGAAGAATATTTTCTAAAAATTTCAGAGCTTGGTTCACAATATTTTCGAAGATATCATCTGTGGAATTTAGGTCTTTTTTCAAGCTCCTAAACAGGTCATCGTGGCATTTGCGCTATAAATTTTTTTCTATGAAGGTTCAGAATCTGAAATTTATATGGTGCGAAGCTGAAATCCTGAGGAAATTCTTCAAACAATTTTAGAGCTTGGTTCGTAATATTGTTGGAGATATGATTTGTGGAAGGTAGTGCTTTTTCAGGCTCCTGAATTTCATCTCAAAGAGGTGATCGTGGGAAACGTTCAATAACTCTCTCTCTAGGCATCGAATTGGAGTGTCGTAAAAAGTGGTCGCAATTTCACAGACTGTAGTTTCTTGGCTATCAATTTCAGAGACAAAGGAAGAAACAGTGACACGTGGCAAGTCGTACAAGTTCGCTCTACTGATCCAGTCCAGAATTAGTTCATTGTGGGAGATTGGACACAACTTTGTCTTGGAGAATCCAAATAAACTCAGACCTATGGCATTCGAAAGACAATTCAGAGGGCTACGTTGATACCGAAATTCAAATATTGAAGTGCTACAATCATAGAGATAATCCAATTTCAATATCGAGCTCCTCAAAAGAAAGAAAAAGGTGTGTATATTCCAAATTGCATAAGTCTTCTTTGAAGAATCAATTTGAATTGATTCCAAGGGAATATTGTAGAATATATAGCAGTATTGGGTTCTAAAAGATGCCTCGTAAAAATAATTCAACACCCATTAAGCCTTCAGAAGGCTCTACTATGACTCATGAAGATGAAGAATTGCAACATGATCTATCAAAATTACAAGAGCAAGTGCAACAAATTTCACTCTCGCAAAGAGCAACAAAAAATGAAATGGAAGTTTTGAAGAAAGGCGTGGAAACTAAGATGGATGGCGTGGAAGCGAAGATGGATGGCATGGAAGCTATGATGGATGACATGAAAGACAACATGGAAAACATGAAGAATGATCTCAAAGAAGACATCGAAGGTTTGACAAAGTTGATACAAGAAAGGTTTCCTAATGGTGAAAAGATAGTAGAAGAACCTCATGATGAGAACAAAATAAATGTTAATCGTGATTTCATAAACTCTAATGTTGGCGGGAAGAACCACCATATTCCAAAGATGGATATGAGGAAGTTTGATGGAAAGGATCCTGTAACATGGATACTAGAGATGGAGCAATATTTTGATCTCCATAACGTGCAAAACACACAAAAGGTACGCATTGCAACTTTACATTTAGAACAAAATACATTTGTATGGTATCGATGGCTTTGCTCCCGTAAAAAAATTGTCACTTGGTCAATTTTTACGGAAGAAATGATAGCACATTATGAGGATACAAAGAGCAATACCTTCTTTAGCCAATTGATAAATCTCAAACAAAAGGGTTTAGTGGGGCAGCACATTGAGGAATTCCAAAAATTGAATATAAGGGTAACTGATATTCCAGAGGAACACAGGATCGATCTCTTCATAGGCACTTTAAAAGATAATATCCAACATGAAGTTCGCGTTTTGGAACCAGATTCATTGGAGAAGGCATTCAGGTTGGCAAGAAAAGTTGAATGTAAAATAATGGCGACAAGGAAGCCTACCACTCAATTCTATAAAGAAGGAAGTGTTGTTACGCCTAGATTTCCACAACCTACAAGGTTGACACCACAAAAATTGGAAGAAAAAAGAGAAAAATGGATTTGCTATAGTTGTGATAGCAAATACACTAAAGGTCATAAGTGTGCTGAGAAGAAATTATTTTACATAGATTGTGAAGAGGAAGAAGAAATGAACAAGAAGAGGATATACACCGGGAACCAACCCTAGAAGAGGAAGAAATGAATCCGACCATATCATGTAATGCACTGGCAGGAATTACCACTCCTCAAACTCTCAAGATAGTAGGACAAATCAAGAAGAAAAAGGTAATAGTGTTGATTGATTCAGGTAGCACCCATAATTTTATTCATTGTAAGGTAGCCAAAGAATTAAATTGTTTCCTATACCGAGCACCAGAATGTCAAGTGATGGTTGCAAATGGAGGAACTATAAATTGCTCTGGAAAATGCCATAATATCAAGCTAACCATGGGGGAATATGTGTTGACAAGTCCAATGCTTTCCATTCCTATGGGAGGTGCTGATGTTGTACTAGGAGTACAATGGTTGCAATCTTTGGGGACGGTAGCTTTTAATTTTCAAGAACTTTTCTTGAAATTTTTTTCAGAAGGAAAGGAAGTCGAATTACGGGGTATTGCAGGGAAGCCGGGAAATATAATAAGCTCTAATGTCATGACAAAGCTTCTAAAGAAAGAACAACGAGGTGTAATTGCACAATTATGCTCACTAGAAGTTCCAACATCAAAATCATCTATTTCTGCAGATCTCCAACAAGTCTTGGACAATCATTCCAAGGTGTTTGAAACTCCCAAAGGACTCCCACCTATTCGCGATCATGATCATGCTATTCATTTGATTCCAGGAAGTGTTCCTCCAAACATCAGGCCTTATAGATATCCTTACGTCTAAAAGAGCGAAATTGAACGTATGATTGCAGAAATGTTAGAGGCGGGTATAATTCAACCTAGTCAAAGTTCTTTCTCTGCTCCTGTAGTATTGGTACACAAGGATGGATCATGGCGAATGTGTCCGGACTATAGGGAGCTCAATAAGCTCACCATTAAAGATAAATTTCCCATTCCTGTGATTGATGAATTATTGGATGAATTACATGGAGAAATTTATTTTACCAAGTTGGATCTTCGTTCGGGATATCATCAAATTAGAATGACGACTGAAGATATTCCAAAAACATCATTTCGAACTCATGAGGGTCATTATGAATTTTTGGTCATGCCTTTTGGCCTTACCAATGCACCTTCTACATTTCAAGGGTTGATGAATTCCATTTTCAAACCCTTCCTTAGAAAATTTGTGCTCGTATTTTTTGATGATATGCTAATCTATAGCAAGTCTTGGAAGGATCATGTTGAACATGTTGACGGGGTGCTCAAACTATTGCAGGAGAAACAATTATATGCAAAAACATCCAAATGTTTCTTTGGAGTACAAGAGGTGGAATATCTGGGTCATATTGTATCTCACGAGGGTGTTAAAGTAAACCCTAACAAAATTAAATCCATTAAGGAATGGAAAGTCCCGACAACCATAAAGCAGTTGCGAGGATTTCTCGGGTTAACAGGGTATTATCGCAAGTTTGTTAAGAATTATTGGAGAATAGAAACACCTCTAACAACATTATTGAAGAAAGATGCATTTTCATGGACTCCTGAAGTAACTAAGGCCTTTGAACATCTTAAAGAGGCAATGTGCCTAGCACCGGTCTTAGCTACGCCAGACTTCACAAAAACCTTTATTGTGGAATGTGATGCCTCAGGAAATGGAATTGGTGCAGTTTTAATGCAGGAAGGAAGACCCATTGCTTTTGAAAGTCGTCCAATCAAAGGAAAGTATTTACAGAAACCTATTTATGAGAAGGAAATGTTAGCAATATTGCATGCACTAAAGAAATGGAGAACTTACCTAATGGGAAGACACTTCAAGGTAAAAATTGATCATGATAGACTTAAACACTTTTTGGAACAAAGACTATCTTCAGAAGAGCAGAAAAAATAGGTCACAAAGATGTTGGGTTATGACTTTGAAATAATCTACAAAAAAGGAAAGCTTAATGTTGTTGCAGATGCACTCTCAAGAAAGAATGAAGAGGTAGAAGCATTGCTTTGTGCCATTTCTATTATCCAACCAGATTGGATAACCGAAGCAAGAGATGAATGGAAGAAGGACAAAGATGTATGGACACTCATTCAAAAGTTGCAAAAAGATCCTAGTACATATGATACATTTAGTTGGAAAAATGATTCCTTGTGGTACAAAGATCGCTTATATCTTTGTAAGAATTCCCAACTAAAACAAAATATTTTTCTGGAATTGTACACTTCTCCTTTAGGAGGACACTCAGGATTTTTTAAAACTTACCACAGGGTGAAGAAAGAATTTTTTTGGGATGGCCTTAAATCTGATATTCAAAATTTTGTGGTGGAATGTTTGGTTTGCCAGCAGAATAAAGTTGAGACAATTAAGACCCCGGGACTTCTACAACCTTTATCCATTCCAAGTCAACGTTGGGAGGAGATTTAAATGGATTTTATCACAGGTTTACCTAAGTCCGAAGGAAAGAGTGTCATCATGGTGGTAGTTGATAGACTTACCAAGTATGCACACTTTTGTGAATTATCTCATCCATTTAAAGCAAGTACAGTTGCTACTACATTTATGGACATAATTCAAAAGCTATATGGAAGCCCAAGGGTTATTGTGAGCGACAGAGATCCCATTTTTACTGGAAATTTTTGGATAGAGTTATTTTCTTGTTTGGGTACTCAATTAGCTCATAGCTCATCTTATCATCCTCAATCTGATGGTCAAACTGAGATCGTAAATAAATGTTTGGAAGAATATCTTCGTTGTTTTGTATCTGATAAACAAACACAATGGGTCAAGTGGTTACCTCTTGCTAAATGGTGGTATAACACTTCCTTCCATACTGCAGCAAAAATGACCCCATTTATGGCACTTTATGGATATCATCCACCATCCATCACATCATATTTAAAAGAAAATTCGAAGGTTCAAGCAGTGGAAGATCACATCGAGCATCAGCAAGAAGTTCTCCAACTCTTAAAGGATAACCTGAATTTGGCACAAAATCGAATGAAACAACAGGCAGATCAACATCGCAGCGAGAGAAGTTTTGTTGTAGGAGATTGGGTATTTTTATGGCTACAACCATACAAACAAATTTCCCTCAATCAAGCTAAGAAGGATAATAAATTATCGCCAAAGTACTATGTTTTTTACAAGGTGTTGCAAAATATTGGTTCTATGGCATACAAATTGGAGCTTCCTGCTTCTTCGCGAGTACATCCAGTTTTCCATGTTTCATGCTTAAAGAAGGTTATAGGTGAAAATCTTCCAGTTCAAACAATATTGCCAGAACTTGATGAGGAAGGAAAAATCATATTGGAACCCGAAGCGGTCATGGAAACAAGAACTCGACAGCTACAGAATCGATCAATTTCAGAGTATCTCATCAAGTGGAAGAACTTACCCACTGAAGATTCTACATGGGAGGATGAGAATTTTATACAGAAGCACCCGGAGCTACTCAAGCGTTGAGGACAACACTTTTTTCAAGGAGAGGGGCATGTTAGGTCCCTATATCACTAGTATAGTCCCTTATTATTGTTAGTGTAACCCCCTTATTGTTATTATTGTACCCTTGTAACCCCCATTTTGTTATTATTGTGCCCTTAAATTATTATTGTTAGGTCTGCTAGGATTACATTGTGGCCCACTAGGATTACATTATGGCCACATGGACTCCTATATATAGAAAGGAGGTTTTGTAAATTGTATCATCCAAGAATTTTTCATTTATGTAATGTATTGGAGGTTTCCCCCTCGAAGTGGCTTATTTCTAAGCCGTTGATATCTCTTTTCTTCTATTTTTGGAGCTGGTTACTCAACATTTTTCAAAAGGAGATCAAGTCAAAGGATCTCTTAAGGATGAGGTATTCTCTATTAATGAGGAGAAGGAGGAGGAAGAGCTGGAAAAATCCTCCACCGATGTGACAGTAGGAGGAGATCTACTTCTATTTGGAGATGGAGATGAAGCAATTGCTTCAACTAGAGGTGCTCTTGCATCTTTGCAAGAAGTCCCGAAGGATCTTACATATGAAGATCATGAGCAGCATGTCTTTATGTTGATAGGCAATGAGACAAAATAATGGAGGAAGTGTGTTCCAACATTGAATACAGTCTTGGGCACACACACTATGATAGATCATTCCTTTGTGATCAAGACTCTTGACACCAAGGAGATGTTGGGTGTACATGGGTTGATTACATCTAAAGAAGACACCTTAGACTATGATGACTTGCAAGAGGTAGGAGAAGATGAGAAGGAGGGCCAACATCAAATGATGAAGAACATACACACCCATCCTTTTCAGGAGGTTTATGCATAGAAGCAGGAGGATGATTTATGCAGTGAAATAAGGGACAAATGAATCCATTCACATATACGACCTGCTCTAAGCCTTGACGTTTCAGTACATGGAGGCATTCCACCAGGGAGACCCCCTAATTGGGAAATAAACAAAGAGTTCTCTCAACATGATGCAGCATTGATATATATGGCTCATGAAGGAGCATTGAGGGGCCATGATGCAGCGCTGAGAGTCTTGGGTAGACTCTAGAAGGAGGGAGACTTCTCCCAACATTTTCATCACCCACACTCATTTTAGATTATGCGTTGTGGGAGGAGAAGCAAGGGAAGGATAGCGACCTTCCAACATATACCTTTGGCATGGGAGATGTCAAGGAGAAGGGCATCCATATGACATATATTATTTATGATAGATCATCAGTGCTATCACTATGGAAGATTGATCCATATTGGAAATCCCAGTTGTTTGTGGATTATTCAAAGGATCTTTTTACATGCATGATACTTGATGACCAGCTACATGAGGAGGGCTATTCAATCCAAGATGAAGTCATCTATTATCATGGTAGGATCTTCTTATCTAGAGCCTCCAAGCTCAAGAAGAAGTTGCTACAAAGGGCCTATGAAGAGTTATTTTTCAGCCATACTTATTCCATGAAGGCCTACAACACTATCATGGAAAGCTACACTTGGAAGGGCTTTGAAGAGGAACTATATCAGCATTTTCAAAGATACATGTGCCATGTGGAGTTGGAAGAGAGACATGAATCTATGAAGGAGTTATTTCAGCCACCTCTTTCCTCTTTTGGAATGAGAGGGGATACATCTATGCACCACTCCATTTGTATGAGGAGAAATTTTGGTGAAGAACATGCTTGTGTATCTAATGATTCATTTAATTACTACTTGAATTCTTTTACCATGTATATGTAGGCCATAGCTCCAAGAAGGAGTATTATTCCATATAAACTTCATGGCCAACTTTAGGCCACAAACATTTCTGAACATGGCCACCCCCTTGGAGGACAAAGGGAGATATTGTATCATTGTGGGTGCATTCCAAAAGCACCAAATATATCTCACACTTTCAGCCATGGTGAGATGACTTGGGCAGCAAGTAAGTGGTGGGGAAACCACTTACCATATCACTATCTGATGCATTCATGAGATATACTGCGTTGGTTCCACATGTGGGACTATGATCCACCTCCATTATTGCATTTGATTGTTTATGTATCACTTTTTTTGATCCCCTATGTTGATGATGTTCTTATTATTGTTGGGGACATGATTGGAGGGATGACATTGGGTGGATGTGTCAATTGGAATGAAACTTCCCACATTTGTTCATGCTTCAAGGGGAGCATGGGACATTATATTGCTGCTACATTACATCACTTGTTTCCTTATGAAGGGAGCCATATGATTGACTTATGTCTTTGGGAGGAGCCTCTCACATGGGATAAGTTTTTCTATGAATTACCGATCTGGAAGGTGATTCATTTTGTATGGATGATAGCTTGGAGATTGGAGCTCCATCTAGGAATAAAGGTTCCCCACATTTTTCAGTTCAGTCCTTGCAGTTTCTTGGGGACAAGCAACACTTGGGAGGAGAGGATTGTAATATTCCTAAATTAGCTATGAGCTAATTGGAATATTCAATTTTGTTTCATCACTTTGTTTAAAGAATAAGAGGGCAAAGGAGGTCCAAAATTCTCCTTAATAATAAATAAACCAATGCCAAATGTGAAAGAGACAAATCTTGGCAGCTTAATTGAAGCACCTTTGGTGTGAAAGGGGCTAGATCACTTTGACTGGGTCAACCTTGACCAAATCAACAACGCTGTCATGGAGGAGTGGCCATCAATGAGGGACAGCGCAGTTTTAGATGGAGATGCTTTGTGTGAATGTAGTGATATTTTTGGATGGGGCTTAGGGTTTGCAAGCTCATATTCTATTTAAGGAAGAGGATGGCAGCCATATGGGGGTGGTTGATGTATATTATATTTCTGATTATATGGTCTGTTTAGACATATCTCTTTCTCTTGTTTTTTAGCTGAGATAGAGTGTTGTTAAGCACAGGGTGTTCCTGATCGAGAATCCCACCTCTTCCATTGAGGAGCTCTTGGAGGAGTCTTGCACTAAATTTTCCGTTATCTGGTTTAAGGCCAAGCTTCTTCTTTCAACTACAGCGCAGATTCTATTGAGGGTTTGGTTGTTTTGCAAGCTGCAGCAAGTGGAGACTAGATCTCTAGATCTAGGCCATTTAAGTGCTCATTTTCAGTGGAGGAGGTTTCCACTTCATTGGGAGGATAGTATTGAAGGGCTTTGGGCTCATTTTCAGATCTTGGCATCAGGCCAACCTTATTTTGATCCTTTACTTCCAGATCTACGTTATTTATGTAGGAGGAGTTGCAGGGTGGTTTAGTACACCATTTGGAGAGTTGATTTTGAAGTGATTGGGATCTGCCTTTCACTTTGAGGATCTATTGGAGGAGGCTATTTTATTGATCATATCAGATCAGCCACACTTTCCAGATCTGTATTTTTTAGTAGATCTGCAGTCTTGGATCTCAGATCTACAACTTGTACTTGGTGTTTTTCTGAAAACCCTTGAGGGGTTCTTTAGAGGAGCTTGCATAGTGAATGGATCTGATATAGATCTAAATTTTGAGGCACATATCAGCTCTAGATCTGATTTATAATCAACTTCTATTGCAAAGCCAATAAAATAACGTTGTAAGGGTTTTCCAGGTTTTTATATATGGTTGCAGCACCTCATATTGAGGCATTTTATTCATTGGAGGCTTGTATTTCCCGTTATGCATCTTATGGCCCATTTATTATGTACCTTTTGCTATTGTAATAACATATGAAAGGTATCCATATTGGCCTCTTTCTTTATAAATAATGATCTGCAATTTTGTTCCAACATTTTTCACTATATTCCTGCTTTTCCCATTTGGGAATATTACATGGTTCTTCAGCCATTGGTATCTTTTGTCGCTCATTTGGAGTCGGCTTAGGCTTCTAAGTCTTCTTGCGTGGATACTTCCGAGTCTCCGAGGTCTACCCTTTATTCATCTTCTAAGGTTGAGGTTCTAGTGCAGGTGTTTCATCAACGAGTGTAATATTCCCAAATGCAGAATGCAGCAATACAATGCAGAATGATAGAAAAATAATGCAAATCATCTTAGATAAATCAGGATGCCAATATGGAGACCTTTCATTTGTTATTACAACGAAAAAATGTAAGTAAAAAGTGGCCCATAAGATGCATAACAAGAAAAGGAAGCCTCCAATGAAAGAAATCCCTCAAAATGGGGTGTTGCAACCATGTATTAAGACTGAAAAGGCCTTACAGCATTATTTTATTGGCTTTGCAACAGTTGTAGATTACACATCAAATCTAGAGAAAATGTGTGCATAAAAATTTAGATCTATATCAGATCCATGCACTATAAAAGCTCCTCTAATGAACCCCCTTGGGGTTTTCAACAAAAAAAAAAAGTACAAAGTGTAGATCTGAGATCTAAGATTGCAGATCTACTGAAAAATTCCAGATCTAGAAAGTGTGGCTGAAATGATGTAGGAAATAGAATAGCCTCCTCCAATACATCTCCAAAGTGAAGGGCAGATCCCCAACACTCAAAAAATCACTCTCCAAATGGTGTGTTGAACCACCCTGCAATTGCACCTACAGGAATAACGCAGATCTGGATCTATAATGTGTTATAGGGATCAAAATGAGGTTGGCCTCATGCCAAGATCTAAAAATGATGCTCAATACTTTCAATATTGTCCTCCCAATGAAGTAGAATCCTCCTCCACTAAAAAGAAGCACTGAAATGGAGTAGATCTAAAAGATCTAATCTCCACTTGTTGCAGCTTGCAAAAACAACCAAACCCTCAACAAGATCTGCACTGTAGTTGAAATAAGAAGCTTGGCCCTAAGTCAGATAGTGGACAATGCAATACAAACTCTCCCAAGAGCTACTCAATGGGAAGAGGTGGGATTCCCGATCAGGAACACCCAATGCTAAACAGCATTCAATCTCAGCTAAACAGCAAGAGAAAGATATATGTCTAAACAGACCATATATTCAGAAAATATGATAAACATAAACAACCTTATAATGCTTCCATCCCCTTTGTTTTATAAGACAAGAGCTTGCAAACCCTAAACCACATCCAATGGTAACACTTCTTTCACACACGGCATCTCCATGTAAAACTGCGTTGTGCCTCATTGATGGACACTCCATGAGAGCGTTGTAGATTTGGTCAAGGTTGACCCAGTCAACAAGTTTTAGCCCCTATCCACACCTTAGGGTGCTTTATTATGCTGAAAATATGATCCACTTTCACATGAGAAGTAGTTTTATTCACAATAAAGGGTTTTGTGGGTCTCCCCACCCACTTATTCACCCATCTATGTGACAAAACAAAATTTTAATATTCCCATTAGTTGTAGGCTAATTTAGGAATATTACAGTCCTCCCCTCCAAAATGTTGCTTGTCCTTAAGCAACTACAAGGACATTGCAAAATCTCCAATGGATATGTCTCCTCCCAAGAATATAAGTTTTCCTTTGGTGAATAAACCAAATAGCTTTCATCATGAAGAAGTGGGAGATATATGGAAAGATTTATATGATGTCCATTGGCCTCCTTAAGGCATGAGAGATGATAAATGTTGGGTGCTTCAACCCTAACGAGAAACTCCAATCTCCATGCTATCATCCAAACAAAGTGAGCCATCCTTGGTAGCTCATAGAAACAGTCACCAATCCCCTGCTTATGCAATGTGTAGGGGTTGCATGGCTGAAAATGAGGGGTAAGATTGTTCAACTTACGTTGTCTCTCCCTTCATTTATGATAAATTTGGAGTTGTTGATCTTGGGCTGCAATAACATAGTCCTCATGAAGCCAAAAGATACTTGGAATCTCATGATTCCACTCATTGGTTCTAGGGAGCCTCCTTGCCCAATCCCCATGCATATAGTGAGCAGAGTGTCATCACCATATGGGCTCCAAAATAAATATGGACTAAGTGTCATATGACACCTTTGATGGTGACAATAGTCCCTCAATTGAGACCAGCGTTGTTCTTCTTCTTGTTGTCTCCAAACATGATATAATAAGTGGCCATCCAACCACCTTATTGTTGCCATAAGCTTCTCAAAAGCTTGAAAATAGTAAAGGATATTAGGTGTTGGCTAAATATGATCCAAGCAAAACATGTCTTGCCAAAAATCCTCCCATGTGAGAGGCTTCTCCCAAAGACATAAATCAATCATATGACCCCTTTCATAAGGAAACAAGTGATGTAATGTAGTAGCCATATAATGTCCCATCCTCCTCTTGAAGCATGAATTGTGGGAAGTTTCATTCCCAATGGACACATCCAACCAATGTTTCATCCCTTCAATCATGTCCCCGACAAAATTAAGATCAACATCATCATGTGGGATCAAAACCAGTGATATATAAACAAACAGATGCAATGATGGAGGTCGATCATAGTCCCACATGTCGAACTAGCGCAGTAGATCTCCTGACTGCATCAGATAGTGATATGGTAAGTGTTTTACCCACCACTTACTTGTTGCCCAAGTCTTCTCACCATGGCTGAAAATGTGAGATATATTTGGTGCTTTTGGAGTGCACCCACAATGATACAATACCTCTCTTTGTCCTCCAAGGGAGTGGCCATGTTCAGAAATGCTTGTGAATTTTATATGGAATAATACTCCTTTTTGGAGCTATGGCATGCATATACATGGTAAAACAATACAAGTAATAATCAAATGAATCATTAAATACACAAGCATATTCTTCACCACAGTTTCTCCTCATACAAATAGAGTGGTGCATAGATGTATCCCCTCTAATTCCAAAAGAGGAAAGAGGTGGCTGAAATAACTCCTTCATAGATTCACATCTCTCTTCCAACTCCACATGGCTCGTGCATCTTTGAAAATGCAGATCTAGTTCCTCTTCAAAGCCCTTCCAAATGTAGCTTCTCATGATAGTGTTGCAGGCCTTCATGAAAAAGTATGGCTGAAAAAGAACACTTCATAAGCCCTTTGTAGAAACTTCTCCTTAAGCTTGGAAGCTCTAGATAAGAAGATCCTACCATGATAATATATTACTTAATCTTGGATTGAATAGCCCTCCTCATGTAGTTGGTCATCAAGTATCATGCATGTGAAAATATCCTTTGAATAATCCACCAACAATTGGGATTTCCAATATCGATCAATCTCCCATAGTGACAGCGCTGATGATATATCATAAAGAATATTTTTCATATGGCTGCCCTTCTCCTTGACATCTCCCATGCCAAAGGTATATTTTGGAAGGTTGCTATCCTTCCCTTGCTTCTCCTCCCACAGCGCAGAATCTGAAATGAGTGTGGGTGATGAAAATGTTGGGAGAATGTCTCCCTCCTCCTGGAGTCTACCCAAGACTCTCAGTTCTATATCATGGTCCCTCAATGCTCCTTCATGAGCCAAACATATCAATGTTGCATCATGTTGAGAGAACTCTGTGTATTTCCCAATCAAGGGGTCTCCATGGTGGAATGCCTCCATGCAAATAGACATCAAAATCTGAAGTAGACTGTATTGATAAATGGATTGTTTTGTCCCTCCCTTTGCTGCATAAATCAGTCTCCTTCTTCTGAATATAAACCCCTTGAAATAAACAAGGGTGCATGCTCCTCATCCTTGGATGTTGATCCACCTTTCCTCCTCCTCCTTGGATCAAGGTGTTACTGCCCATGACTATTGTCACATGATGCTCCTTGGGAACCTTTTGCAAAAAAAATCCTCCTCTTGAAGCAATAACTTCATGCCCATCCCCATGTGGTGATGGTCCTTCTTCTGAAGTGATAGCATTGTTACCGCCTTCCTGCTCTTTCTCCTCATCAATATTTGAAAATACCTCATCAAGAATGAGAGACCTTAGATCTTGCTCTTCCCTTGAAAGAGGAATCTCCATGTCTTCCTTTTGAGAAGAAATCTCTTCATGCAATTGGGATCTTGCCCTTGGCAAGGTATCATACAAGTTTCCACCCCCCTAAACATTTTTCTGAAATGGAGTTGGTATAAAATATCTTTCCAACTCATGCAAAGGTTTTGAATGCTCATGCTTTGCTAGCTCAATCAAAGATGTTTCAGATTGTTTTATGTCAAATCTCTTCACTAATCTCTTAGTGAACCTTGCATAAGTAGATATATTTGCATTTCTTAATAAAAAGGATTCAAATAACCACCAAGCATAAGCTTTACCTTCAAGATGCAGTGCTGCTATCCTAAGGGCTTCATTTTCTGAAACTTGATGTAGATGCAAATATGAGTCTAGCTAGTCTATCCAATCTTTGGTTGTGCATGTGGAGGACCCATCAAAATTTGGCAGAAAGAATCTACCTCTTCTGCTTCTGTTGTGATTGTTGGGTCTTCTTTCCTCCTTAAGTTGGAAAAAATCTTGGAAGTTCAAGTGCTCCTTGAATCTCCAAGATTGAGATTCATACTCCTGAAGATAATCACTCAAAGTCTCCTCCCTTGATGCATCTTCTTCCTCCATATCTCTTGCAGTAAATCTAGCATAGTATAACATTGCAGATCTGATTGTGTGGCTGAATGCTCACACACATAATATGAAGAACTGGGGATTTCTTCAGGTGAAAATATTCTTGGGGGATCTTCATGTCTTTCCCTCCTCATTCCCTTGATTTCTCTTCTAATCTCATGCATAGTTTGGAGAAGAAGTCTTGAGAACTCCTTCCCTTTCATTCCTCCAGATAATGGGGTTTTACCCTTGTCTTCTTTTTCATTTGTGTAATCAAGCTTTTTTTGTCTTCTCTTTTGATACCTCTTGTCTCTGTCAATAAGAGGCTCTCCTTCTTCATAAGACATATTGGCTTTTAGAATGCACAGGTTGTGCCAAGAGGATGCTCTAATACCACTGTAATATTCCCAAATGGGGAATGCAGCAATACAATACAGAATGATAGAAAAATAACGCATATCATCTTAAATAAAGCATGGGGCCAATATGGAGACCTTTCATTTGTTATTACAGCAGCAAAAAGTAAGTAAAAAGTGGCCCATAAGATGCATAACAAGAAAAGGAAGCCTCCAACGAAAGAAATCCCTCAAAATGAGGTGTTGCAACCAAGTATTAAGACTGAAAAGGCCTTACAACGTTATTTTATTAGCTTTGCAATAGTTGTAGATTACACATCAGATCTAGAGAAAATGTGTGCATAAAAAAGTTAGATCTATATCATATCCATACACTATACAAGCTCCTCTAATGAACCCTCTTGGGGTTTTCAACAAAACACCAAGTACAAAGTGTAGATCTGAGATCTAAGATTGCAAATCTACTGAAAATTCCAGATCTGGAAAGTGTGGCTGAAATGATGTAGGCAATAGAAGCGGCCTCCTTCAATAGATCTCCAAAGTGAAGGGCATATCCCCAACACTCAGAAAATCACTCCCCAAATGGTGTGTTGAACCACCCTGCAACTCCACCTACAGGAATAACGCAGATCTGGATCTATACTGCACTATAGGGATCAAAATGAGGTTGGCCTCATGCCAAGATCTAAAAATGATGCTCAATACTTTCAATATTGTCCTCCCAATGAAGTAGAATCCTCCTCCACTGAAAAGAAGCACTGAAATGGACTAGATCTGAAAGATCTAATCTCCACTTGCTGCAGCTTGCAAAAACAACCAAACCCTCAACAGGATCTGCACTGTAGTTGAAATAAGAAGCTTGGCCCTAAGCCAGATAGTGGACAATGCAATACAAACTCTCCCAAGACCTACTCAATGGGAAGAGGTGGGATTCCTGATCAGGAACACCCAATGCTAAACAACATTCAATCTCAGCTAAACAGCGAGAGAAAGATATATGTATAAACAAACCATATATTCAGAAAATATGATAAACATCAACAACCTTCTATTGTTTCCATCCCCTTCCTTGTATAAGACAAGATCTTGCAAACCCTAAACCACATCCAATGATAACACTTATTTCACACAAGGCATCTCCTTCTAAAATTGTGTTGTGCCTCATTGATGGCCACTCCTCCATGACAGCGTTGTAGATTTGGTCAAGCTTGACCCAGTCAACATGTTTTAGCCCTTTTCCACACCTTAGGGTGCTTTATTAAGCTGAAAATATGATCCACTTTCACATGAGAAGTGGTTTTAGTCACAATAAATGGTTTTATGGGTCTCCCCACCCACTTATTCACCTATCTATGTGACAAAACAAAATTTTAATATTCCCATTAGTTGTAGTCTAATTTAGGAATATTACAGCAAGCATCGCAGAGGGGGTAGGCTCTATAGCAATCATACTTGCAGGGATTAAATTTCCTAATCCTCTTTGGCGCAACACCTCGAAAAAAAATTTCAAGTGCTCGGACATAAACTCAAACAAGCATTGTGATAGCAATGGGCACAGATCTCTTAGAAATAAAACAAACTAATGTGACCCTTCCTACCATATTTATAGCGATGGCACGGAATAAATGGCATATCTGTTGATGCAACCTCATAAATGCTAAAATGGATCCAAATCTAGCATAATCTCCTCCATAAATGCAGGTTAGTCGCTCCCCCAAATGGTAATAAATTTGTTTTATCCAAATTAACTGTTCCAATGGCTATTTTTTGGCATATCTGCGACTGTTTCAACCTTCTGGCGCAACCTCTGCGTTGTTGTCACAAATACCTTCGTTTCCTTAAGCTTCGTCAAACAAGCATACTTATCTAACACTTGACAGACTCCTTTATGGTCCTACGCCCTCTCACAACATTATGGGGCACTAAGACACTTCTCTGGCCATATAGTCATTTGGCGCACGCAGGGATGGGATCATCCCTGTATGGTTTCAACTGACTTCCATTCACATACCCAGGAAGCACTTCACCACTTAAGGTAACCAGACGTACCGCACCTCCTTTTGTGATATCCTTGACAATATAAGGTCCAAGCCAATGCATGTTGAACTTTCCTGGGTGGCGTGAAAAATTGTTGTCATACAACAAAACCAAATAATCCTCCTTGAAAATATTCTTCCTAATGTGTCTGTCATGACAAGCTTTTTTTGCGCGCCTTTTGCACCTACTGATGGAAACCAGCAATGATTCTTTCCTCCTCCAACGCAACTAGCTGTGATAGTTTCCATTCCATAATATCTTGATCGGCCATGTTAGTTATCGGTGCAATGCGCAAACTAGGGACAATATACTCCATCGACATAACAGTGTCATGTCCATACAGCAACCTAAAAGGGGTCTTTCATGTCAATTTCTTGCATGTAGTTCGGTATGCCCACAAAACCGCAGGTATGCGCACATCCCAATTGTTTTGATTAGCATTGTAGATTTTTGTTAGTCCAGTCTCCAAAATATTGTTAAGGGCTTCTACCGTACCATTTTCATGTGGATGATACGGTGTACTCTTTTGATGGTGCATCTTAAATTCCATTTTTAAGGCTTGAATAGTCTCATTCACAAAAAACTTACCCTGGTCACTCATCAAAATCTTAGGACACCCAAACATTTTCAAGACATTCTCAAAAATGAAGTGCATAGTCATTTTTGTGCTACAATCCTTCACAGGCTTAGCCTCTGCCCATCTTTTTAAATAATTCGTTGTAGTGATGATATAGCGCGCACCAATATTTTTCCCTGGAGGTTTGATCGGTCCTACAAAATCAATGGCCCATTTATCAAAAACTTGTAAATTCACATGTGGTTGTTGTGGCATTTCATCTCTGCGTGAGGGTTTCCCCGTCCTCTGACACACATCACAGGCATGACAATATTCTTTTGCATCACTGTGCACCATAAGCCACCACAAACCAGCCCTCAAAATCTTTTGCCCAGTTGGTTTACCTACATAGTGACATCCTGCAACCCCTGCATGTGCTTCTACTAATATTCTCTTCCTTTCGAACTCCGGCACATATCGCCTCAATACCTCATAAACTCCCATCTTATACAATTGACCAGCAACAAAAGGAAAGTCTGTTGTGTGCAATACCAACTCTTTCTTCTACCTAACTGTATACTTCGTAGGTGCACTTCCAGTGGTCATAAATTGGATGATATATGCAAAGTGGTCATCAACTACTCTAATGGAAAATAGTTGCGCGTCTGGTAATCCTTCCCCCAAACTAGTTGGCTAATCTCCACTTTCAATGCGCGACAAATGATCTGGACTTGCATTCAATCTCCTTGGCTTTACAATCACCTCAAAAGCATACTTTTGAAACAATAAGATCCATCTAAAAATATTCCCCCCAAACACAAGGCTTGTTGACCAGGTACTTCAAAGCAGAGTGATCAGTGAACATCTTAAAATGACCTACCAACACATAGTGATGAAACTTCTGCAGCGCATAGACCATAGTTAGCCCTTCTCTCTCCATTTTCAAATAATTACGCTCAGAACTTGACAATTTCCTGCTCACAGATGCAATTGGGCGATCAATATCTCCACCTCCTGGCTGCGTGAGTACAACTCCTAACGCGATACACGAAATATCCATGTGCACATGGAATTTCTTTATCCAATCTAGAAATACCAATATAGGTGCAGTCACTATTTTCTCCTTAAGTACCTCTAAATTCTTATGGCAGTCCTCATCCCAGCAAAAAGAGGCGTCCTTCAGCAACTTCTCCATCAGTGCAGTAATAAGTGCATAACCTTGACTAAATTTTCTGTAATAGCCAGTATGCCCCAAAATTGAGCGCAACTTCTTAACAATAATATCAATCTTATCTGGATCGACCATCAATCCATGTTGACAGACAATATGACCCAACAAAATCCTAAAAGGGACACAGAATATACACTTCTTCAGATTCAGCGAGATCTGATGCTTCTGACAAGTATCCAGCATCAAGCACGGACTTGAAACATGCTTCTTCAATAAGCCAAATACATTCCAGTCATCAAAATATACTTCTAATAACTTATGTATATACTCTGTAAACTCAACCACCACCACGCGCGATAATATAGCTGGTGCATTCTTCAAACCGAATGGGATGACGGTGTATTGTAATGATCCCCATTCCATCGCAAAGGTTTTCTTACTTCTGTCTCTAGACGTAATTCTTATCTGGTGGTATCTTGAAAATCCATCAGTGAATGAGTAGGCCTCCTTCCCACACACATTGTCTAATACTTCATCATAAAATGGAGTTGGAAAAGGGTCATGCACTCAGGAATCATTCAACTTGTATAGATCCACACAAATCCTGATTTCTCCTTTGGTCTTCCTTTCTTGGACCACCATGGGGCTTACCCAATCTAATTCTTCCACTGGTTCAATGACCCCTACAGCAACCATTTTATCCAAATCCTCCTTGACCTTATGCTTATACGTAGGACTCAACCTGTAAGGGTGCTGCTTGACAGTCTCAGCATCTAGTTTCAGAGTAATCTTAATTATACCAAGATCCCCGAAAATCCCTTTTAACTCTGAAAACTTTGTGGGAAACAAGTCCTGATATTCAACGAGCAACTCTGCAACCTTGGTCATTGTATCTTCATCCCAATAAACCCCTATTTTGGCAATCTTAGTTTGTTCTTATGTTCCAATATTGAATTGCCTAATCTTCATAAGTCCAGTCACATCTGGCAACTCAACCACAGGCCCAGAAACTGTGCGCTGACCTTCAGACTCAGGGATATAGATTTTTCTTGGGTCCTCCTCATTATCTTCGATTGTCACATTCTGACATTCAACTATATCTGTCATCTGCACATCCCATGCTGGCAAGGCTCGTTCTTCTGATTTCTCTGGCATGTCAAAGACCACATTTTGAATCGTGTGTAAGGCAGTATTGATGTATGGGAATCTGCTCTCAAAACTGAAAGTTAAAACAAAGCTTTCCCTTAGCTCAGCCCAGTCCATCCTTCCACGTCGCAATTCAACCTTCATATACCATTTCATGGGTATCCTACTTAAAGTATGAAAGAATGTATGCACCCATCTTGGTTGCGAATCTTCTCCCCAAGCAGCAGTCCACCTAGATAAATGCATGCGTGGATATTCTTTGCCTGCATAGGTTCCTTCCAACCGAGTATTGGGTTGTTTGGATCGAGTTGCATCATGTGGGTGCAATCTTCCCAATCAGTGAAATTTTCCTTGTGTGTTTCCCACCAACGCGTTGGGGTTGAGTGCAGAACTAAGTCAAGCACATGAAATCGTTGTGCCTCTGGAATAGCGTTTTCAAATTATGCTAGAAATAAATTGACACTACCTACACCATCATATTAGGATAATTCACGAACCTTAGAGGATATACATCGCAGAGATCTAGTTACTCGGTTGCAGCGCAGTGTATAGACTTATGCAAATGGTTCTGCCAATTCTTCAACCCCTTATTTGAGTCTGAGTGGCACGAACTATCCATATCCCAGCTAACCCTACCATATGTTGTAGGATTGATCCAATATTCATCCCTCGCAGTTAGCTTGTAGATATGATCAACATCCTCTTTTGCGCGCACCGGTTCTGTGTATATTTCTCCTTCTGCAGGATCCAGAGGGACCACGACCCTGGCTCCATTGTTTTCAAACACCATACTTTTGCGCTTGAGGTTGATGATAGCATCCATGCCAATAGCCCAATCCAGACCCAACATTGCAAGGTACGGATCCGATTCATCAACAATCTGAATAACTTCAAACTCAGCCAATGCCTTAACTCCTTCAATATCAACTATCACCCTAGAAAGTCTACCCATTGGGATAATCTTTTGTTGATTTTCCATGCGCAGCTGAATTTCAAACCATTCCAGCTTAGGCTCTCCCATTTTATGCCAAGTCTAATTTGGTAGGACATTTGCATCATACCCCAAATCCAAAATGACCTAGTCCATTTCAAACTCACCTATCTGAGCTATCAGGCGCATCTCTCGGCCAGTTCTTCTCTTGTTCTTGTAAATTTTATTGACAGCATTTTGCTCCATTTGAGGCTGCTCTTTCTCAGTGCAACTATTAATCAAAGATTGAAGATTCTCAAATGCCTTCTTATTGCGCAGAAGCTTGATACAGACCTGCAAAAAAGGTTTCATCTCTGCAGGCTTGGCCCCTTCGACAGTATTCGTGGCAGGCTTGCTTGGTACTTTAGATGTGCCAGGATCCACGAAGTCCTTCTTTGCTGCGGTAAAGGTTTCCTTCTCCATTTGTAGATTAAACCCTTCCTTTTTCTCAGGAGCTCTCTGGACCCAAACATCGGTAGTAGGTATCTTACCTTCTGCTTTATCTTCTCCAGTTGCTACACTGCTTCTGGTCACAATATTTATGCTAGGGTCTTCAGTGCACGGTTCCACTCTCATCATTTGAACATTCTGAGTGGGTGTCTACGGTTTATTTTCTTGCATTTTTGCAAACAATATAGGGAAATCTTCAAGAACATGATCAAACTGTCTACAATACCTGCAAGATTGTTGTGTTGGGTTCGAGCAGTCATGCGCATAATGGTCAGCTTCTTCACAGTTATAACAAATGAGTTGTCACCTTCCTCGACCAACTCCTCCTCCTCTTCCTCGTCCTCTGCCTGGAAATCCACCGCGCCCAGACGACGATGCAGGTGAATCCAGTCATCTACCTTCGGCCTGTAACTTGTACGAAGCAGCCTCCTCAATCATCATATCAAATTTGTGATAGATCTTCTCATCATGTCCCACAGATTGACAAAATGTGCAGTACGGTTGTTGGAGCTCCGGAATATATTTACCAATCCTAGGGCAGAAGTTTGTCATGTTCAATCCATTCGCTTCACAAATCGTGCACCATAGTTTGGGAAATTCACTGGGCCCTGCCCCATTCTTAATCGGACTTGATCCTCCAACTACCAGATAGTTATTATATACGGGACACTGATCCCTGTGATATCCTTCAGCTTTACATTGTGTACACCATACTCCTGCGCACACATTCTTTTCTTTCTCTTTCCACAGAGTCTGTATCTCTGTTTGTAATGCAGCTAACTGGCTTTGGATTTGTTGAGCCCCAACCTGTGTAGCTGGTACAGGCGAGGCTTCTAACTTCATTGTGATCTCCACAGCTTCAACCTGTGTTGCAATCTTCTATTGGTTTAAGGATTGGCGTAGATGCGGCAACAGCATAGCAATGAACCATTCCTTGTGCTGCGTGTCATCGATATTAAATCCCCCATCCCTAATGGTGCGCCTCAGACGTTGATCTGCCTCCCATACAGATTCATTCACTTCTGGTGGATCTCCTTTAATTCAGTCACGCATTGAAAATATGACTTTGGATTTTTGAATTGCTCCTTTAATGCGGTTTTAATCTCATCAAGCGTTGTATCACTGTTTGTTTCCATATACATCATGTACCAATCCAATGCGTGTTCTTAAAATGAAGTAGCAAGTTTCACTTTCTTAACATTATCGTTATTGATCTGTTGTGTTGTCCACACAGCATCTACGACGAACCAGAATTGGTCAACATCTTCATTTCGAACACCCTTGAAATTTTGCAACTTTATGGAAGTAGCCATATCGACTTCTGGTGGTGGAGGCGGAGGTGGAGTGGATGACTTGTTAGTGTGAGATGAATTTGTAATGAACAAAGTATTGTAATAATGATTAATTAGTTAATTAGTAATTAGGTTGAAAGACCATGTCTGATGAGACATGACCTTTCGTGAAGAGGCACCTGCATAGGTATATAAGCAGGTCTCATTTATAACATTCAACCATCTATCTCATTCCTCATACCTTTTATATAATAATATTTGTATCCTCATGGATATTTTCATATTCCAAGTGTTCTGGATTATTTAACTTGAGAATGAACTTTGTTCGCTCCATTTGGTATCAAAGCAGTTCGATCTTCTAACCGCTCATCGTTGCACAGAGCTACGCTCCTTGGTCCAGGCCTTTGGCCATCAAAAATTCATCAACATTGTTGTCATCAAAGTGTTTCGCTACCAGTCTTGGAGTTTCTCCATTTTCACTAGTAGGCCTTTGGCCAAAATTAAAAATTTGAAGAAATTTCACTAGTAGGCCTTTGGCTAAAATTAAAATTTGAAGAAAAAAAAAAAAAGGGAAATTTTTGAAAAAAAAGAAGCAAAAGCAATATATATATATTCAAAATATATATATATATATATATATATATATATATATAAGTAAAAAGAAAAAGAAAAAAATAAATATATATAAATAAATAAAAATTAAAAAAATTAAAAAAAGACAATTACATATACGTACATATCAAGACAATTTAAAAATAAAAAAGAAAAAGAAAGAAGGAAGACTATATTTAAGGTTATATAAAGGAAGTAATTTTCAAAAAAAAAACGAAAGAAAAATATTATTAAGGATTTCTTAAAATATTAAGGAATCATCATTAAAGCTGGAAGGTAAATAAAAGGAAAGAGAGGTTATTAAAGGTTTAAGTATTGGAAAAGTGGAAAATGAGATAAATCATTATATTCTAAATATTTTATTTAAAAAGTGAATATATACGTATATAAAAGAATTTGAGCCTCTTTTAAAATAGAATATTAGTGAAGGATTCATTACCAAAGATTGAAAGAATAATTAAGCTTGAGGGTTTATTTAAGGGAAATAATAATATTTTATTATAAATATTAGGAAGGGTCACCCTTAAAAACCCCGAAGTTATCTGACAAAATGGCATCCAAAACAGAACTAAAAGAGGGAAGATTTCCTAAAAATTATTGTATGTGTGTCAATGTGCTAATTGAAATAAAAGGGTCACTTGCGGGAAAAGAAGTTCTCATATCTATCGATTTTACTCGAAAGAATAATTATGTTAGTACCGAATGTGCTAACCAATTAGTGATCCCTGAATCAAATATAACTGAATGAAATTCATTTAACGCAAATGATAAACAATACAACATGGAGAATTTACACCTAAGTATTGGGGAGTATTCCCTTGTCTCGCAATTCACTATTAAAACCTTATTTTCCAATAATAGTGATATAGTTCTGGGTTCGCTCTAGATGGAATCACTAGGGTCATTCATCCTTAATACGAAAAAGAATTTTTTAACATTCTCCTACAAAAAAGAGAAAATAACGCTGCAGGACATTAACTTGAAGCCAAATTTCGTGACGCCTAAAGACGTACAAGAAATTTCGAAAGTGATTTTCCAAGAAGTAAAAAGGTGATACAGAATATACAGAAGGAAATTGATAAAATCACAACTAATAATAATGAAAAATTTGCTCGCCTCAAGGACCACAACGATAAATTACTAACACAAAATAAGAAGCTGAAGAAAGACAAGAAGTCATTGGAAAACAAGGTGCAACAACTTGTCGAAAATGAAGCATTGAAATCTCCAAATATAGAAGTTCAAGTTGAAGAAAAAACGAACATTGATACAGTTAATGTCACAACTCAAGAAAAAGACGAGCAAGTTGCGGAAAATACAAACTTAGATGTTGTAGTTCAGACGAGGAACAATATAAGTGAAGGTTATGTAACCAACTCAATAACATCCTCGCCAGAAAAAAAATAAAAAAGTCAAACCAAAAAAGTTCCCTATCGACATCCAAATCACGGGAGCAGACAACTCAACCAAGCTATGTATTTAGAAGAGAAACGAGCTAATATTTCGAAGAATACTAATGCCAGTGCAATCCACACAAGTGATAACAAGTCGTCACAAGTTCCTAGTCATCGCAAGAATCCACAGAAGATTGATTTAGAATGGTCTGATCCATTCTCAATGTGACAGTTTTGTTTGTCACTTAGAAGATCATATCAACTTGTATCGACAAGGATAACTGCCCCAAGACGAGAAGATGTTCGTAGCAGGAAAAGAAATTGAGGCCTTTCATCGACAAGCTTTGAGAACAAATCTTTTTAAGGAGGAAGGTAATGTAATGAATAAAATATTGTAATAATGATTAATTAGTAATTAGGTTAAAAGGCCATGTCTGATGAGACATGACCTTTCGTGAAGAGGCACCTGCGTAGGTATATAAGCAGGTCTCATTTATAACATTCAACCATCTATCTCATTCCTCATACCTTTTATATAATAATATTTGTATCTTCATGGATATTTTCATATTCCAAGTGTTCTAGAGTATTTAACTTGAGAAGGAAATGATACCAATGAAGTGTATCATCTCATCTTTAATCAATAATAATATATATAATTCCAGTTAAATCTGAGTTTTACACTCACGAATTTGGACATGGAGTGGATGGGATCTGAACTATGGCCAATGACCCAAAAATACTTTGACCTTGCAATCCCACTTCTTCTGAGTGCGCAAATTCACCAGAGCTACTTGTTTCAAACTCCTCATCGCTGTCATATTTACCTTTGAGAGGGCTATAAACAAAACTTTCTTCTAGGTATACCCTATAAGTTTTCCTGTTGCGCATAGTCGGGCCTCTCCGGTACACTCACTCAATGTGGCTGCACAAAGTACCATTTTCACATAAAATCATTTTAATCCACAATTTCAATGAGCGCAGAAACTTACCTCTAGGGCCTTTATAAAACTTCTTTCAGCGTCAGAATACAACACAAAAGTATCAATAGAGAATCCAGTCACAAACCCACTCAGAACGATATCAATCCAATAATCTATTGCACGGTAATTTTATTGCTAGATTTCTCCAACTGTTGAACTAGCTCAGGAGTCCACCTGGTGATCGTGTCGTCCTTTGTGCAGGTCTGAAACTCAGCAAGTCGAGATAACCACTCTTGTAACTCAGTCGCGAAGGAAGCAAAGAAAATTTTGTGGACCTTTGTGTAGATATACCTTTGCTCCCAATCTTCAGTAGACAACTTAGGGTTTCGGTTTTCTTGGATTTCAAATTCATGTACCTTCTTATCAAGCCAATCTTGCAGTCTGTTCTTCATCGAATGCCACAACATCAAAACTCCCTCAAATAGATCCTGGTCTCGGCAACGGAACCATTTGTTGGCTTGAGGGGTCTTGACCCAGGTTCAGAGTGTTCTATGCAACCAACAAAACCCTCCAACTACCGGCTCTTTCGGCAGTGATCGACTTGTGCAGACTAAAGTCTCACCCGAAGTAGTATGGGGGGGTGCTAGAACCTAATTTCTGCACCCTGAGGGAGCATTTTATGTGGGCTTTAACCTTACTTATCATATCTAATGCTTTATCGGTCTGCGAGAGACTTTACTGAAACCTAGATCTTAGTATAGATAAAAACCCTTTACAGATAAGTGTAAACATATTATTATACCTTAGTTAGATCTAGCTTATCAGAGCAGAAACCACACTTGCCCAATCACACAAATAGTTCTTCTGTAAAACCCTTAACACAGATGAAATCCTTGCACAACACAAAGATCTTTTATTCAAATAAAACAAAAACAGATCTAAAATTTGTAGTAATCAACAGATAATTAACATATTCACGCATAAACACAAAAATAGCAACAGAGTTAGCCAAAACTTCTTCTTTGTTAATAGATCTTCAATTCAATACAATCCTTTTGTCTATGCACACAACAACAGAGTCCTTGCACACAGCTCAAGACTAGGTATCCGCGCACACAGTCAGTAGGAGCCTTTCTACCTAAACCAAACACTAACTAGCCCAAAACTTCGATTAAAATATCAAACATAAACATAACATGACTAAACTTAATTGTCTTTTCTAGACTCGACTTCTTACATATTTGTATGACTTCGGACATGCACATACCATGGTCTCAAACCATGGTTTGAGACTCATGGTTTCCCTTTTCACCCATTACAATTATAAAGGGACTTTGACCCACCTCAAAGCCCCTTGACTTCTCCGCACAACGCGTATTTGACAAAATCTAATCAAAATTATACCCAAAACTTAACCCGAAGGGACCCCATCCCAACAGCGACCCTGTTGTAAATATATTTCTTATACCTGATAACCAAATGAAATTGTTGCATAAATCTCATCCATCTAAATTGTATAGCTTGTTGTAGCTTGGTTTGTGATTGTAAATATTGCAAAGGTTGATGGTCAGTATGAATAATACTTTATTTACACATCAAATAACGCTTGCATTTCTTCATGCTTTGTACCAAAGCATACAACTCTTTATCATAAGTTGGATAGTTAATTACCGCACTGGAAAAGGTTTTAGAATGATAACCTATTGGCTTACCATGTTGTATCAATACTGCTCCCATAGAATATTCACTTGCATCGGTTTGAATTTCAAACGGTTTCTTGAGGTCTAGAAGTGCTAGAAATAGTGTTGTACTGATTTTGTATTTCAAAGTGTCAAAGGTTTTTTGTTGCTTGCCTCCCCACTGAAAGGTCTACTTCACACTTGTCAAAGCATGTAACGGTGATGCAATGAATGAGAAGTTAGCGATAAATTTTCTCCAATATTGGGTTTGCTCCCAAACAGCTCCTAACTTATGTTACATTGTTGGGTGATCAATATTCAATTCACCGCCTCCTACAATATGACCAAAGTAAACCAAAGAGATTTTCCCAAATTCACATTTAGACATCTTCAAATACAACTTTTCATTTTTCAAGACATCTAGAACTTGTTTTACATGCTTGACATGCTCTTCACGAATCTTACTAAAAATCAAAATATCATCCAAGTAGACTATGACAAAATCATCAAGGAATGGTCGAATGCATCATTCGTAACTCTCACAAATGTGGCAAGTGTGTTACAAAGCTCAAATGGCATAAATAACCATTCACACAGTCTTTGTTTTTCCTTGAAAGAAATTTTCCAAATATCATCTTCAGCAATCTTTATCTGATGATAACCACTGCAAGTCTAACTTAGTAAAATAAATAGCATCCTTTAACTGATCTAGTGAATCGTCAATGCGAGGGAGAGGATAGTTATTATTTACCATAATCTTGTTCAAAGCTCAGAAATCCACACACATGCAACATGTACCATCTTTATTCGGAACCAAAAAAATAGGAGACCCACAAGGAGATGTATTAGGTCTGATGACCCATTTGTCAAGCAACTCTTGGATTTGCTTCTTAATCTTTGCATTCTCCAAAATTGACATTCTATACATGTCAATATTCGGAAATGGTGCATCCTACTGCAATTGTATCTCATGTTGGATTCCTCTTTTTGGAGGTAACCCTTCAGGTTCCTGAGACATATTGCCATAAGTGTTAATAACTTCAACCATTTCATGCATGAGTTTAGAATCACATCCGAAGAAAGCTTCAAATTTAGCGTTATCTTTAGCTTTAATCATCAACAATACAAAATTCTTACTAGCATTCAGAAGCCTTTTCATTTGACTTGCACTAACATGAGATAAGTTCATCTTCTTTGGATGTTCTCTAACAATATACTCAACTTCATC
Organism: Pinus albicaulis; assembly: GCA_034641835.2. NCBI lineage: Eukaryota > Viridiplantae > Streptophyta > Pinopsida > Pinales > Pinaceae > Pinus > Pinus albicaulis. The sequence goes on from CM076583.1 coordinate 104,919,538, forward strand.
TTTGAAAATATGATTTTTGTTCTCATGACGATAGAATATGGCTTTTCATTCATATAAGTATGGGCTCCCTAAGACAATCCCACAAATATCAAGTGGTACAACATCAAGTTCTACCTCATCTATAAAATTAACGCTGATGGCAAATTTGAGTTTACATTTTCTTGTCACTTGCAATTTGGTATCATCACATACCCAACCCAAAGGGTAAGGTTTTGTATGAAGTGTAGTTTCCAACTTAAGTTTCTTGACAATTGCTTCAGAGATAAGATTGACTTGAGATCCACTATCAAATAATGTATCAATCTTTGTATGTTTTGTAATGACCCTTATATGAAAAAATTCACTTCCTTCTTTATCATTTTGAGGTTCAACAGGCTTGCTAGAAGAACTAGTACTTGCGTTACGAGTTATACCTTTCATTCCCATGGCTATGATTTTGGTTTCATCATCTGAATCAAATCTTAGATCTTGTTGAGTTTTAACAAGAGTGTTTTGTTTCCCCTCGTTATTGAACTTCTTTGGTCTCAATTATGGATGGAATTTCCAACAATGGTCTTCATCATGGTCATCTTTTCAACAATATTTACAATTAAGTTTCTCTCCCTTTTTCTTGACGATAGCATTATTCTTACCTTTGCCTTTAATTTTCCCCTTTCTTTTGTCTCCAGATTTAAAAGGTTTCTTGTTGGACTCTCGAGGAACATTATTTCCTCTTAATTCTAAATGATTTCCCTGAACACATACTTCATCTAGATTGGTAGGATTAAACATAAGTATAGTGTGTCTCAAATAACTATGCAATCCACCTATATAGTTAAGGAGAGTATCTTGTGAGGTAAAATCAACACCCAAGATTAATGCTCTTTTTTTTAATTCTTGTGTGTAACTTTGGACTCTCACCTTTAGCTTGTCTAAAATTTTGCCAATCCATAATTGCTTTTTGCATGTAAGCTAATGGGTAAAATTGTTTTTTTAATGCAGCGATAAAAGAATTCTAAGAAGAGATCATTTTACCACTTTTCTTCAAATCTTCTTGAGTTCTGGCTCCCACCAGATGAGAGATGCACCTTCCAAGCAAAGAGAAACAAGTTGGATCTTTGTGACATCATCATGAATCTTTTGAATCCTGCAATAAACTTCAATTTGACGAACCCAATTATCCCAACTTTTCAGCATTTACTTCTCCATTATACATTGGCAATTCAAACTTGACATCAAGCTTAAGAAAAGGAGACTTAGTATGTCCTCTTGGAAGTGTAGGAGTAGGTATCTGTGAAGAAGGATGTGAAGGAGGAGGTGGAGGCTTTCTCCCATTACCACCATCACCTTTTGGTTAATTAGAACTTTCTCCTTGCAACCATGTTGTTCTCTCATTATACAACACTTTCACCATCTCAGTCATATCAAAGAAATCTTTTCTAAAAGCTCTCTCATCCTCAAACATCAGTTCTTGTCATTATCCTTCTTCATGTGCCATGACTTGTTGATTTTGTGGCCTCCTTAAGCCAATTTAAGGGTTAGGTTCTTCAAGTGCTCTCCTCTTCTCAATTTAGACCTTGTAAGCATTCAAAAACCTTGCAAAATTATGTCAATCCTTCACAAAAACCATGCTCTTATACCAAATCGATCCAAAAATAAAAAGTGGAGGTTTCATGAATTAATTTTCAACCAAGTTCATGTCTTTTAGGCAATGGAACATGGTTGCAAAAGTACACAAAATTTTAAAAAAAAAATGCAGAATTTAACAATTAAAAGTGGACAAACATGCAGCATTAAACACAACCAAATTGATAAAGAAGTTCACCCCTCTTGGGCTACGTCTTCATGTCCATCTTCCAATGGTAGATTTTTTTTAATATTCTCAAAAGCTCAATAGAGCAACATACAAGCTTCGATCTGCAAAAAGAACACTGTCATCGTGTCCAGAATGCTCAAAACCCCTTGTCTAGGCTCTTCTTGAGCTCAAAAAGGCTAAAAAATGAGCAAAATATGACATTTTCTCCAATCTAGTCTGCAAATTTCTCTTCAAATTGTCTCGGCCCTGCTAATCGTTCAACAAAACTCTATGTGATCTATTGGTGGTGCCCAAAATTAGTTGGGCGGAGGTCACAGGTTCAACATGCACCTCTCATCGGTAATTGTGTTTATTGGTTATAAAACAATAATAATAAAAATAAAAATTTAAACTTTTGGGCCGAAGCCCTCATCCAATCTTCGCATCGTTGGTCATGTGGGTCGCATGGGACCAAGGGTTGTCAACCATAGGCCACGCTCCCTCCCAGTACATCTCCCCCTAGTTCTGCGGTACCCATGTGGCTCGACCATTATGCCTTGGGCATAGGCAAGGTGCCACGTGTTCTGCCTCATACACTCTGTCGACAATTCCATTGAATTGTCGAAAATCTTGGGTCGGGTCGATCAAGGACGCTCGTCGGCCTGCCCTTCCCCCCAACCGCTCCATTGTATTAACTTAAATATAAAGTGTTGACCATGTATAAATAAGTCTCATGGTAACTTGATCAGTCGAGTGAGCGGTTTGTTGGTTGGAGGTCATGGAATCGAACCTCGCGGAGGCTCATCTGGCGCAAAACCAATTTTTGTTCAACTTACCAGGGCCACGTGGCGCCCTCTGATTGGCCCACATGGTGGCTTGGGATTGACCCAAATTCAAATTCAACCGCCAATAGATATTCGCCACTTGTCCTCATGGGATTGACACACCTACAAATTCGTACAACCCAATCACCCTGCTGACGTCAACACGTCTATACCTGCACAGTGAACCAAAAAACTTCAGAATACAATAACTTCCTCATACGGTGTCCAATTGAGGGAATTTAAACGTCTTTGGAATCAAAACAATGAACTCTACGCTTCGGCGTTAGTTTCGAGAGATTTTGATCACTTTCATTTTTTAGCATATTTTTTTATCCCCTAGATCAATAATTGAATTTGTTACTTGTATCATCATGATAATTTGTGTAATATAATAATATGATGTTTATGTATGTATACAATGTACATGTATGAATCTATGATTTAATTTGTTACTTGCATCATCATGAGAATTTGTGTAATATATATCCATATATATATTACACAAATTTTCATGATGATATATATATGGATATATATTACACAAATTCTCATGATGATGCAAGTAACAAATTCAATCTTAAATTCATACATGTACCTTGTAACATAATGAATACAATCATGATTCATCAATGATACAAGTTTACAACTAGCACTTACTACTATACTACATCAATAATGATAAATTGTCATTGGACAAACATGTGAAATTAACCATAAACTATAGTTTTCTCATTAAGTCATCAAAATAAAAATGTATTGCATAGGAACTGAGTCTTGAGGATCCCTGACTAGGAATGCCAATGGAAAATAGTGAATACAAAACAAGGTAGTCAATAGAACCTAGAACTGTAGAACATGAAAGAAAAATCTTAGTTTGTTGCCAGCATGATATAAGCTACGCATATAGCTCATCAACATTAAAATCAGCATCAATACCACTAGTGCTCTCTTCTGCATCCTACTCCTTTGTATCCAAAGGAATCTCTAAATATGTTGGTGTGGAGGATGACCCCTCAAGAGTATCACAATCATCAAAAGTGACAGACTCTAACATTGAGTCATTAAGATCCAAGTTGGCCAATGCCAACTCAACATTGTTGTCCAAACCCATATCATCAAGAAACACATCCCAAATCTTTCACTTTCCCTTCAACCACTCCCTCTACTTGTAATTAAGACAAAGGTTGGTGTGCTCATACACCATTGTCTTTGTTCTGGACTACTCAAGCCTGCTCTTCTTCAAACTATAGAGATTCATATATGTGCTTCAATTCCTCTCGCAACAAGAGGATGAAGTAACTTGAGAGAGGAACCTCATGGTTAACTGTTGTAGAGGGATGTTGCCCCATGAGTTTCCCACCAAGAATGGGGCTTTTGAGCCCCCCTTGTCTCTAATAACATCATATCCTACAAATCGTCTGATGCCAATGGAAAACTCTGCAAAGGCATCCTCCACCTCATCTAAGGATGCTTTATCCTGGAATGTCTCAATGCATCCTTCTTCCCTTGTGAAATCTCACCATCCATATGACGAGGGAATATACATGAAGGTCCATCATTCAGCCACTCATGGTTGTAGAATTTTGGTTTCAATGAGTGAGTCAAGCAATGCAAAGGTGTGCAATTATTGTCCTCCCTGTTGACAAGAATACCATGTGTGGTGGTGAAGTAGGCATCCATTGATGTCTCTTACTCAGAGCACTCACTCATTATGAAAAATAATGGTCCTCACAGGCTCAATCATAGAATCTCATCCTTCATAAACCTCTCCTAGGATGGATAGCTCTATATTCGCAAATCATAACAAAGAAATGATATTGTCCATGATCTTAATAGTAATATCTACCATCTTCCACCAAGCATCATCAAACACTATGTCCTTGTTTCTTTTTGAAGTTGTTTGATCTGTCTATCTCCAAAAATACCAAAACACTAAAATAACCATGGCCCTAATATTGGTTTTGACCTCCCTCAACCTTTGTAGCATGATGAATGCAGAGGCAAACCATGTATCTGCGATCTTCAACAATGATAGATGTGTGTACTCTTTGTAGATTGTGAGGACACTGGTGTGATTTTGTACAAATTTGTGGATATGTCATGCATCCTCAATAAGATTTCCAATCGAAGGCACATCAGATGCAATAGATAGAAGTGTTAAATTCAAAAAATGGATAATGCAAGGTGTCCAAAATACTTTTGGACATTTAGCTTCTACAATCATGCCAACAGCGTTGTAAACAAGCACATTGTCTGTAATGATTTGCACATAATAATAAAATCCTACATCCTCAATAACTTTAATGAACAACTCACCCATATATTGTGCAACCTTGCATTTTCCAAGTGCATCCATTGTTTTCAAGAAAACTGGTCCATTCAAGGAAGACACCATGAAGTTAATGAGTAGATGGTGTGCCGCATTTGTCCATCCATCAGAAACAAACCAACCCCAGATGTTGGCCATGTTGATTTAATAGGCTCAAGCATTTTATCCACCTCCTCCTTTTCCTTAGTCAACAATGTAGTTCTAAGCCTCTCTAACCCAGGAACAACATACCCCAATGGAGCCCCTTGAGTTAGAGCTCGACACATCTCAATAAATAAAGGTGATCATGCAACATTAAATGATATGAAGTTGAGATAGAAAAAGAAGGCAATATTGATATCAATCTCTTCTCACCTCTCTTGCTGAAATATCTTGTGCACTGGACCAAGTGCCCTCCCTTTTATTGCTTAACCTGCACCCCCCCAACCGAAACTCCCAAATGGATAATTATTTTTCCTCAAGAATGGAAGGGCATCCTCATCCTTGTTTTTCTTAGATGATGCAACCACCATTGTCACACCAACATTGGTCTCTCTTTCTAATTCTTTCCTCTTAGATGCAATCACTCCTAAACATGCTCCAATTCCACAAGATGGTATGCCCAACAAATGTGCTTTCACACATGAATAAGAGATCTTGAATCGAGTGTTGCAAAAGTTGCATTTCCAAAAAATATTGCCTCCTCCCTTTAACTTGTTGTTTAGCCCATAATCTCTTGTAACATTCTTCCACACGGGATAATTACTTCCTTGAGCCTGTTGTCTTGCTAAACTGATGTTTCTCTCAAAATTTGAAGTTGTTGCATCCCCACTTCCAACAAATGGAACACTAGCAAAATTTAGAGAGGGTGTCTTACCAATGGGGATATTCCTCCACTTCTTTTGCCCCTTCCCTATTTCACTTTATTGAGCCATGTCTATTATAACCAAATAAAAATAAATAAATGCAAACAAAATGGACGAGTATACCATTGTAACAATACTTGAAAAAAAAATGGAGGAGAAATCGACCTACCTGTAGCTTGAATTACCTCCAAAACATGCTTATCTCCTTTGTTGTTTGTTCCCACAATCCCACTGCACTCAAACAGCGATTGCAAATGGGTAAATATCGCCCACTTCTGGCTTTTATCAGGCTCGTGGGTCGCTTTTTGGCGGACATGTATGAAAAACATGTTTCTTCATGGGCACGAATCAAATTCCTAGTGGGCACGAATCCCAAAAACTTTGACACGTAGGTTTGAATGTGATGTGTCTGTTGAGAATCGTATCACACAATGGATTAATGACACGAGTGGGGGGGGGGGGGGCAAATTTGGTGACTTAGCAAGGAACTGAGTTTACATCATGTTGACGTATTCTAGCTCAAGATGGTGAACATTATAATTAGGATCAGTGTTTGGAAGGGTCTAAAAGGGAAAATGGAAAATTAGTTGGATTTATGTTGGGAAAAGGGTGTTTTGTAATTCTCTTATTCTAGGAAATTTCCTCTCTGTGTAACTAGATCTGAATTCACATATCTAGTCAATAGATTAAAGTCAAAAGAAGCTTCCCTCGAATATAAGCTCCCTAGTGCAATGGTTAGAGGAGTTAAAGCTTGGGACAGCGTCCAATCATTAGATTCTCAGAAGGGAGATTTTGCAACCTATTAGAAGGATAGCTCACAAAGTTGTCCACCTCTAGCTTCATCACAGGTTGTGTGGGTCAAAAAAAAATAAGACAAGTAATTATCATCTTTGTTTGACAATTTATGTTTCAAGAGTTATGGGAGGTGATTATGACGATATCAATGCCCATCCTTAAGTCATATCCACAAAGTTTCGTCCAAAGCAAAATTATTTGGGCAAAAAAATTGCCAAATTTTTCTAAAATCAGAGTGTGGGTGGGAATTGGCAAAATTTGGTTGTCCAAGAAGCAGTCGCATTAAAGCTTTATTTGGCGTCAAAGATTGTCACCCTGATACAGTTCCTGTGTTGTTTTGGGTGACCAACAGTACCATAAAACATAGGGTCACACTCATCAATTGATTGTCACTTCCAATTGGCTTATACAAACCTTCTTATTATGATTTTGCCTCATTAAGGGAAACCATAGTCATGCCAACACTGCCACGCAAGGAACATAAGCAAATAATGGCTCAAATTACCATCTTCAAAAAGAAATTCTCTCTTTGCGATTAAGGCTTAACCAATTGGTCTCCAATGTAACCACAGCAATGGATTTACTGGTGGAACATCAAACAATAATGTGTCAAAATGAAGATGAGCTTTCTAACCCTAGACAACAAAGAGAAGAGCTTCAATCTACTCTTAACAAGCAACACTAAAACCCTCTTACCTCAAGTAATATCCTATGCAATGGAGCTTAAACGCTCATGATCTCAATGTAACATAACTGCCTCAAAAGTAGGGATCAAGAACTGGTGATGTCAAACCACCCTTGAATACTTAGTCTATAAATGTTCTCTAATTTTGCATGTTATCTAGTTTATTTATGCCCATAGAAGTAATTTTGATCCAAAAGAACTGAAGTTTTCGAGCTAGTAGGCATTCCTCATTATGTTATAATTGTAAATTTGTTAACAAAAATAAACCTTCTCATTAATATAAATCAATGTTCCACCAAGTTTTTGAGACCCAAGGGCACAAGAATGAAGAGAGACATAGGGGGGCATGTTGCAGCGCCCCAAAATTTTAGGGAAATTAGACAACGACAAGAGGGCATCAAGGTGCATGTGTATTAAACATGATTGAAATTCAAATTCAATAATGAAATACATTGATTCATACATCATAAATGATTCTATGAAATGGGAATAATAAAATATTGTATAAATTGATTTAAATTCATCATTTTAGAATCTAAATTGATTTAAATTCAACATTCATTATTTTAGAACTTGGTTAATACTAAGAAAATTAGTAGCTATTGAAATCTGAAAATGTAGAATAGTAAATTGAAATTATTCTCAAATAATAAAGAGTGACAAGTCAAAGACTCGATTTGAAGTCATCAATATCTAAAGTCAAGATTCAAATGTTTAAATTAAAAATAAACAATGAACCAATGTTATCCGACCCGGTTATCAAATTGATTGATCCCAAATTGAAGAATTATTAAAAAAACATACCAAACACTAGTTGACCAAAAAATACATAAATATTCAAATTTTAAAAAACTACATACAAATTCATGTGCACACATAAGAATCCAAACCATTATATACAAATATACAAAGTTTATCATATATAAAAAATTTGCATTTAACCAACATAACATCAAGTGTAATCCATCTCTGCAAAATACATAGACTGTAGATGCCTGTGGTCTAAAACAAATCATGCTACAACAAAAACATGCACATCATCAAACCCATTGCCTATATTGAGATCATCATGATCAATATCACTTTCTAAGTAATAAAATAAGATAAAAAAATCTTAACATCTCAAATCAAGATTTTGTTAGAGTGATGGATACATTTTCACCAAGGTCATGACAAAGGAGTGCTCTTGATTAAATGCCAACTCCATACACTCATGCGTGATTGATAGAATCCAATGGAAATGTTGCAATTCCATTCCCCCAACCCCCCAACCCCCCATGGTCACCACCTCTAATATTGAGATCTTGAATATTGTCGATCTAAAATTCTACTTTCTCCATATGAAATACAATGAGCTTGGAACCTCTCAAGTATCATGAAACAATTAATTATAATACTAAAAAAAATTACTAAAAAAATAAATTAGAGGATGAAAATCAAAAATAAATGAGAATGTCACTTCTACATAACATTAATAAGGCCCTAGGATTGAATATCAAGCTTCTCCATTCATAAATTATTTAGGCAAAAATCAAGGGGAAATGCCCAACACTTCTTTGTGGGGGATGCCCATAGGGACCCCTTCTAGGGAAACACATTCCCCACCTTGGGTAAAGGTTACCTTCATGTTCACCAAGTTTCCCTAGACATTTTCCCCATTAGCATGGGAAACGTGGGGAGTGCATCCCCTAGCCTAGGAGACGCATCCCTGTGGAGCATTAATATAACTATTCTCGTGCGGATTAATAAAAAACCAAAAAAAAAAAAAAAAACTATTGTAATAGATCTTCCTCGCACTTTCAATTGACACTTCTCCAAGTGTCCAATGACATCTTAAACAGATGGAGTCATAAAGGTACATATCAAAGAGTATAAGTGCATGAGAGTAGAAAGCTAGGTGTTATACATGCCACAACCAAATTAGCTTACAAGTGCCATACTTGAGCCCTTGTCATGAATGTGAAGCTATATTAATCTACCAAAAAAATTGGTTTATTATATGAAAGGTTAATATAACAACAAAGATATGAGGGAGAAGTCCTCATCCTCGTATTATTCTATCCATTTGACACATGGTTTATTATAAAGGCAATCACAACATACTACTAGTGTTTCCTAACACAAAATCAAACACATGAAATACAAGTGCCAACAAAGCCTCACATCAAATGAAAATATACCTCCAATTATTCATTAGGAACAACGCATGTGATATACAAATGAAAGCGAAGAGGGGAGCTCCCCAATCACCAAAATTCCCACAAAGGCAACACGAATCATCCCACCATAAAAACATCATAAGAGAAGGGAGCATAAAGAAGTGCTCCAATCATCAAATGTCCCTCTATCACGCAGCCAACACATGAAGACCATGTAGAACGCCCCATCCTAGCAACACCAACCAACCAACCACATCATTGCAAATATCAACAACAATGTCATGAAACATCTACCTCTTACCGCCACCATCGAACCCCTTGCAAGGATAAAACCATCATCGATACCAAAAATAAGCATATATAACAAATCACCATAATGAGATAGTGTGCACAGTGCTCCACATCCACCAAAAGTACATCCATATCCGAGATAAGCATATACACCAAACCGCCATAATGAGATGGTAGGCTCCACCTCTATCAAAAGAACTACCATGTGATAATCAACAAGACCACCAAGCAGCAAGCATAATCATCCAACCAAAAAGAAGACTCCCCCGACCAAAGACCTCCATCAAATGATACAATGCTATGAAGAATAAGAGCCCCATAAAAAGAATCCTTCCGTCCCCATCCCACCACAAGTTAGTCCAATGGCTCCAAGGAACCAGCAGCGAATTTTAGTCCAATGGCTCCAAGGAACCAGCAGCGAATTTCTATTAATGTGATGAAACCACAACGTAACCACAATGTGATCAGGTATAACACTTTCAATACATGATCTTTTTACCCATATAAACTCGCACCACGTATCAACCCATGTGATGAGGTATAACACTTTCAATACATGAACTTTTTACCCATATAAACTCGCACCACGTATCAACCCAAGTCACGCTTTGAATGATCCAACAAAAAATCAGACTCATCCTAACTTGTGCTGCCTTGATACATTCTAATTAAAAAATAACTACAGCAAAGAGCAAACTGGGGACATTTATATATAAACCATTACAATTTTTATAATGTGACTATTTATTAAATAAAAGAACCAATATTATATCCCCAAGGGTGTAGCTCAAGCAGTCATAAGCCAGATGTGAGAACTCTACGCCAAACTTGAGGAGGCCATGAGTTCAACTCTCTTGATCCCCCAGGTTGAGGTGCTTTGAACCTAGGCATCAGCAGTTAAACTCTCTTGATCCCCCAGGTTGAGGTGCTTTGAACCTAGGCATCGGCAGTTAAACTCTCTTGATCCCCCAGGTTGAGGTACTTTGAACCTAGCCATCAGCAGTTAACCCTGGTAAACACTCATCGATGGCAATGAACTCACCCAGGATTTCCAATACTTGGTTGTAACTTTATAAGGGGAATCTATAAATTAAAGAACCCATATTATATCCGAGGGTTAGCTTACGCAGGCATGAACCAGATGTGAGAACTCTCTGCCAGATTTGAGGCCATGAGTTCGACTCTCTTGATCTCCCCAGGGTGAGGTCCTTTATCGGTGGTTTACAATGGGTACCACTCAGGGATGGCAAAGGTTACCACTCATCGATGGCAATGAACTCTCCGAGGATTTCCAGTACTTAGTTGTAACTTTATAAGGGGAATCTATAAATTAAAGAACCCATATTATATCCTAGGGTTAGCTTACGCATTCATGAACCAGATGTGAGAACTCTCTTGCCATATGACGCCATGAGTTTGACTCTCTTGATCTCCCCAGGGTGAGGTCCTTGGAACCTAGGCATCAGTGGTTTACAATGTGTACCACTCAGGGATGGCAATGAACTCCCTAGGGGAGTCTAATGCTTGGTCATGACTTTATAAGGGAAATCTAAAAATTAAACATTTAGTTTTACAAACTTAATAAGAATTAAATATAAATTAATAAAAACAAAAAACAAAAAACAAAAAACAAAAAAAACTCATTCTGCTAGAACAGCATGAATTCGCTTTACAACAGAAGTAATTAAAACAAAAAATAATAATAATAAAAATAAAGAATAAAATAAATATTTAACAAAAAATAATAATAATAAAAATAAAAAATAAAATAAAATATTGAGATTTAATAGTTGTAGAAACAATTCCTAGATGCCACAAGATAGGCATATCAGGAACACAATCAAAGTAAATTCAACACGAAACAATCCCCTTCCATGAGATAATTTCCAATTAAACACAAGGCTCTCTAACACTCATGTCACTATTAAAAAAATCTAGATAGATTCCAAAACCACAACATGATTTTAGAACATTGAATGTCAGGCTTAAAGTCAAACCATGACCCGAGCTATTCCAATAGAATAACAAATTCTATCGTTCAAAACAGCAATTTACCAGCACTTCTCTTTCTCAATTCCTCAATATTTGCATCAAAATTAATTAGTTTGGTAGAAATTAAATAAAAATAACCTATGTTTAATAGTTATACAAAAATAAAGTGTCATTATAATATCTCCACTCTGCTCCACACTCAGAAAATACGGTTAGGCTTTCCCATGGTACTCTTCAAATATAGGCACCTAACCTGCACCAACACATGAGCAACGAAATTAATAAATTATATAAACCAAAAATCATTCAAGCAAATTGCAATCGAAACAACTACAATTAATATAAAGCAGAGGCCATTCAGAAATCTTAAAAATAACTACTTATATAAAATGATGTTTGCACAAACTTACATTCTGCCAGTTCTTCTTCAGTAGTGATACAAGGAAGTTAACACTCAATTGCACATTCTGAAAAATCTGTTTTTCTTCCATTCCACAGTTCCCCACAGCAACCCCCATGCAAAGAACTTTTTTTAATTGAAATTTAACAGTTGCTTTTCCCTCATTCACTTTTCCCTCTAGGGACTCTTGGTGAGATACGAGGGTAGGAAATTTGCCAGCCTTGTTGAGACCAGGCCCAAGAAGCCGAGGTATCTGTTTAATGATTGCTTCTGAAGCAAGAAAGGCATGATATTTCTTTGCAAGCTTCTTAACCAATTTCTTATTTTTGTTCATTTTCTTTAGTCCTTCAACATCCATATAATCCAAGCCTAATTTTTCAGCCTGCAATGTTGTTCATATCACACTACCCAAGAGTAAGTAAACCAACAGCCTGAAACTTCACAATATCAATTTTCAAGTTACAAGATCAAAGCATAATATTATGACAACTTAAGAGACGTGCCTAAAATATTCTTTACAATAAGACATTGGATTAAACCTGTAAATTCTACTCTGTTCCAAAAAATATTCTCTGCAATATTACATTATATAGAACAAACTCCAATGACTATCATACCTCTTCCACATGCTGAGCATCTCCAAGCATGCAAACCTTCATCTTAGGGCGAGGAATGTGAGGTAACTTCACAGAGCCACTGAACCGCTTGTCCTTTTGAGGATCATAATTCTTGAGGCCAATCTGTAACTCAATTGTCTCTGTGAATTTACGTTGTTTCTCCTTAGTATCTGCCATGATCTGGGAAATGGCCTCCCTCAACGCATCACTCTGAAGCTTACTGCATCAATACACAAATAATATTGATCAATCCATCAACAACGTAGGAATACCAGATATTTACAGTTAACTTTAAACTAAACATTTTCCTGCAAAGAAAGGACCTACAAGACTATATGTAGTTGTAAGGCCATTGTTTTCTTCAGAATCTATCTTTCTGAGGGAAAAGTAAAACGTTAGTAAAATCAAAAGGTAAAAGGCACAAGCCTGAAAAAAATAAGGTAATGAGATGAGCAACAGTAGGTGTCAGCTCAACGTGGTCTCAACTCAATGTTGAGCTAAGAACACCTACAAGACCATTTACAGTTGTAATGACATTGTTTCCTCGGAAAAGTATATTTTTCTGAGGGAAAACATTCGTAAACGTCACAAGGTAATAGGCATAAAAACTGAAAAATAAGGTAAAGAACTCAGCAACAATTGGTGCCAGATCAGCTAGGTTTTAGTCCAAGGTTAAGCAGGGATGGTGATATTCTCAAATCACCCAGACATGTTTCACCCCTCATAGACCTTCTTGCCTATGCAGGACATCTCATGCAGTTGGGGGCAGTTGCAACTCCTCAGCAACTTTCGCCTAAGAGTAATTCCTTGAATAATGTAAGCCCACTAACTTCATTGTAATTTTCCCAACTGGGGAAGGGCATCACAAGGTAATAGGCATAAAAAGTTAAAAACTGAAAAATAAGGTAAAGAGCTCAGCAACAACTGATGTCAGATCAGCTGGGTTTTAGTCCAAGGTTAAGCAGGGATGGTGATATTATTAAATCCCCCAGACATGTTTCACCCCTCATAGACCATCTTGCCCATGCAGGCCATCTCATGCAGTTGGGGGGCAGTTGCAACTCCTTGGCAACTTTCACCTAAGAGAACTTCCTTGAATGATGCAAGGCCACCAACTTCATTGTAATTTTCCAGGACTGGGGAAGGGCATGGTTGCTGCTAGTGGTAATAAGAAGCAACTTGTCAAAAAAAACAACCGGCATCAATGGAAGGACTTAAACAAGAGACCAATCACAACTCACTGTTAATTTTGGGCAGCTAGGTCCAAACTCCATGTTGCACTGTTCATATGATGATGATTATATTTTTGTTGGATTCCTCTTTCGAGGAGATGCAAGATTGATCTAAAGATCATCTTGTTTGGATGAGCAGAACTTATATTTTGATTTTACTTTTCCACACATGTGCAAACTGACAAAGTCGGCCAGATTTGTAATGTAGGCTCACAAGCCCAATAGATGTGTCACACACCCTCACTGATGGATATAAATATGAGAGAGATGATACTCATTTCATCATCATCTCATCACACACTCTATTTGTGATCTGATTCGTTCGTACAGCCTAGAAGAGGCTTCCTTCCCTCACACGTGTGAATCTGAACCTGAAGAAGCTGCTGAAATTTTCGGACTGTTTTCAGGGCTTTCTGGACAGCGTTTACCAGCATTGACTTTGGGTCAACACTTGTGCTTTGACTTTTCTGATTCTTGAGGCTGCTTTGGAGGGCACAAAAATCGAGGACAAACGTTGACTTTAACTCCTCAACACTCCTCAAGATCTGTACTCAGAAGGGTTATGGGCAGACTTCATTACACTATTCCATGACACAAATTTCAAGTGCTCTTCCACAACTCTTGTTCAATGCCTTTCTAAACTTGAATCAGCCCTTAAGGATTTTATACTTAACAAACAGCTTGGCTACAATAGAGTAGGCCCTTGGAAAATCTTAGAATAGGTTCAGAGATCCAATGAAAGACTCTTCAGAAATATTGGTTCAGTCCTACTGCTAAAAGTATAAAGAACCTTCTTCAAGATAAAGTGTAGAATTATCTGTCATTAGATGACTGCTTGAACTGCTTCAGTGGACGAATTCTGAGATCAAAGTTGCCTCAAGAGAAAAGGGCCAGACTTGCTTTGCACATCTCCCAATGTTAGAGATATACCCTTAAAATAAGTCTCAACATGGATAAGTCACAAAATTAAAGCTTAGGAGAATTGCCTATAATTCGTCTTGGAGTCTCCAAAATGCTGAACCTCAGACTAGTGCATGAAATATCTCAGGGATGCTCCCAGATTTGTCTCAGAAATTGATTGAAATTTGGTCTCTGATTTGTCAACAAGGGTCTGTTGGATCAGCCTTAGGGTTGCGCAGATCTTCCTCAAAAATTACCCATGAATGTCTGCCAGAGGGAGCCGAATAGGCCTTAGGGTCTTGCCACAGAAGGTATGTAGATACAATGTAATGTTTCTAGAGGAATATGCCAAGAGGAAGGCACAAAGGGTTTTGATACTTCTGCAACAGATGACCAATTAACCCATGAGAAACCCTTCACAAAATGAGCCTTCCAAAAATGACGAAAACTTTAGCAAGGGTTTCAAATAACTCTGTGCAGTGAATGCTAGCGATTCCAACTACAAAGAAACTCGGAACAATGCCACAGAGAATGCACTATTTCTCAGAAAAATACATTGAACTATTAGGCCCAAATCTTTCCAAAAGGGGTCCCCAGTCTCCCATTAACGAGCCTCAGAGCATGGTCCAAATTTATCATAACTTAGACGCAGGAATATATGTAGAGGAATCCTTGAACAGACCTGTGAAAAACCTTGAACCATCAGGAAAGGTTCCTCATTTGGCCACAGACAAATCTCAAATTTCAAGGAAGAATTAGCCCAACAAAACCTCAGAAGTAGTCTCTCCAAACAGGGTTGAAAACAAGGTTTTGAATCTCTGCAACAAGTGGCCAAAGAATGTGCAGATATGCCAAAATAACCCCAAGTCAGACCTTGCTATGATGCTCTGAATTCAAACTTTGAAGAGAACACAGAGATGTGCCCTAGAAAAGATCTCAGAACAGCAGGCCCTTGGATGGCTGGAAATGCAAGAGACTAGACCACTGATGCTACCAAGAACCCACAAAAAACTAGACCTACTCCAAATTTCACCTACTTCTTCAAATGTGCATGACTACACTAGGCCGCAAAACTTGGACGAAATCACAGAAATTTAGGCATTCAATTCATATCATATTTTGGAGGATTCGACCACCATATAGTAGTTGAAGGGGCACCAATAGGGGAGCGGAGCTGATTGTTGGAGGGAGCTGACCCTTCAAAATCTTAATTCGAAATTCAAATTTTCAACAATTTTGGAGCCAAAAACCCCATAATCATTTAGGCTGACTTACATATTTGGAGGAAACTGTCCTTGGGATAAATTTCAAATTGCAAAAACCAAATGCGTTTTTTATGCAACCAAATTTGACTTCAAAATGTTTAATTAAATTCTTCAAATAAAAGTCATTCTTGGCCTCATGATTTGAGCAATTTTTTACCCAATGATGAGTTGCATTTTGGGGACTTCGACGACAAGAAGGGGGCTTTAATCTTTGATCTGGCATTTCTCCGAAACCAAGATGAACCACGACGCATGCCATATACAGTTGGAATCAGCACAACCAGGAGAATCAAAAGAAGGTGATCTTGCAAGCAAATACACTGATCTTCATCCTCAAAATCTTCAACAAATGTGGGGCTTCTAGGGCTTTCCAGGGCTTCTTGTCATTTGGAGCATCCTATTCATGCAAACTAGACAAATATTAAGAGAGTTGAAGGACCAGCATTGGCATCAATTACAACACCATTCAACAATGTTATCCTGATTTTACCGCTATTTTTACGATTTTATCCTGGAAAAAATTGCAACGTGGAAATGTTATCACAATTTTTTTCCTATGTTTCCCACACTGGTTTGAGGTTGATTAACACTTGCGTTTTGACTTGTATAGAGGCATGAGCACCAAGTGGAGTTAAAAGTCAATGTTGTCACCCCTCTCATATAATCGCAGTTCTATATTTTAAGAAAAAAGGTGGGACCTAAGGCTCCAGCTTAGAAAGGTTTACCGTAATGAGCTAGGGCAAATTTTTTCACCAGGGTTCCTTCCTTATACTGCCTAGGGTTTCTAGGGGACACTGGGGTTTCAACAATTCTCTTCTGATACAACAGTTTAATACAGTTAGTGTATCCTCCAATGAACAATGCTATATTTTTAAGAATGCAATAACTCAATGGAAAATTTAATAGATTTAATCCATCAACAATTAATGCAATAGATCAACAATACAATGTCATTGTTCCACAAATCCATACAACTGTAAAATTCATGATAGTTCGATAATAAGATCCATGTTCAATAGTGATAAACCACTTAATTCAACAATGTGATAACAGCGCTCACTAGGAACTCATCCAATCCACAAGCAAGAAATCCTATGTGAATTATGTCTAAGCAAACTGCCTCGAGTCTGCACTTAACCTCGATGTCTGTACAACCAAACTTTGGATGTGTACATTTTCAGGCTTGCTATAGGAACCGAACTTCAGGGACTTCGAGAATACAGAAATATCCAGGAGCACTTTGCATCACCCACAGGAATATCACAGAAGAGCATTTATCCGCAGTTTCTCAGTCTGCCCAGGACATCACACCATCAGACTCAACCGATCTTTCCTTTCCCAAAACTTTAAACTAATTGCCACAGTGGCATAGACCCTATTGTGGTGTTACAGACTTCACTCTCCTGCCCACAGTGACCTCGTTTGCCTCAGGAAATCCGTCAATATGCCACAAAGAGTTTGATTATCTTCCTGAACTTAGTACCTCGGAACTCAATCATAGAACTTGTATTCTTTAGAAAGAACTCCCCTACTGTGCCAGAACATAAACAAGAAAGATAAAGATAGAAATAAATTTACCAACTAGGGGGGTGGGTTTCACCACTGAAATTTGTAGAAGAAAAAGAGGTCTTAAACCCTCAGCCTCAAGCTCAATAAAACAGAGATAATTGATCCAATTCAGTTATGAACCAAATGAATTCAACCCTCGTGTATTTGTAGATTTCCTTGAGGGGATTCTCTCCTTAATTGGGTAGAATTCACACCAAACCCCAACTTTGGGTTTCTTTGCCCAGTTACCCCAAAACTTACCCTTTTCTACCCAAATACTGAGTATTTTGGGTTTTCCCCTTTATCAAGTATTATAGTGTATGAGGATCAATAGGCTACTTCATCTCTTGGGCAATTAATTTTCGAGAACATTACATTTACAAATGTATGATTAATGAGGTCTAGCATTATTCTAGTTCCTAAACGCATGCTAGTTTAGGAACTAGAATAAACTAGCAAAGGAACTAGAATAAACTAGCACAAGCATGCCTAAACTCGAGTCTAATGTGGATATTGAGGTTTCAAAGCTCAAATATTTGTTACATCAAACTCTCAAGCTATGTATACATGAGCTTCACAAGCTTTATGGTGGGTGCATATTATACAAGGGTTTAGAAAGGCTTATGTTAGTATCATATTTAATGCACCTAATGAACTATAGAGGTTAAATGCATTTTAAAATCAACACACACACACACACACAAACAGTTGATGCACCATCTCGATCCCCACGTGGGTTGTAGAATGCACCTCATTTTGTCCCTTTCTAGAAAACAGACAAGCAAGGTAAGCAACGTCAATATTGGCTAGCCAAATTCCATAGCTAATCATCAAAAATAAGAGAACAAGTCTTTCTTCAACTTAATAAAAGCTTTCCAGCTTTTTAAAAATTCTAGCTAGACAAGTAGATAGTTTAGAAAAATAATTTCTTAGTTTACTTTTCCTCAATGAAGACTAGCATAATGGTCCCTCTATAGGTGGTAAATGGTGAAAAAACTGTGGAAGGTGTGAACCAATTACAACAACAATTCAACTACTTTTAAAAGCATATTCAAGCTTAAAATTGAAGTCTCTAGGTTTAGTGCATTGACACCATCCAAAACCACTCTAACTAAATTCCCCAATTGGTGTTTAGACTTTATTGTTGAAATACAGCAACTAAGGGATGAATTTCCTTGCATAAAATCTTAATTATAACAATTCTAGAATGAGTTTCGAAAAATAAAAAGTCATGTTTATCATTTCAAGCATGACTTTACAAAAATAGTAAATCACCTTGCTTCAATTGGTAATCAAGTATAGTTGATGGAAAATCACTTAACTTATCCTTAATCAATCTTAATTGTTCAATTTTACTTAATCAACAATATTATTAATATTATTATCATTATCCTTATGATACTATAATCTTATTATCAAAAAAGAAATATGTGTCACCTTTCCTACTTGGCACTCAATCATGCCACTCGTCATAGCATTCCTCTTACACACATTAAAGTCTCGTCATAAAAGATTCCTCTTATGCACTCTTCAATGCATAAGTTACACTCTCCCCTTCAATGCATGTGTACTCTTTATGGCATGAGTTACAAAGGCAAGTGTACCTCATTTATGGCATAAGTTACAAAGGCAAGATTACCTCTATAATGGCATGAGTTACAAAGGCATGTGTTCCTCACTTAATGGCATATGTAACTCCCCCTCAAGGCATGCGAGTTACTCCTCTTCTTCATGGCTCAAACTCCTTTATCCTCCTATATATATGTGCCTCTCATCTTCACTCTTCCTCCCTTGTTCATTGTGAAAGAAAACTTCGAACTTGTGAAAGAGAGAGTTGGAGAGACTAGCAAAAGACTGAGAGACTGAGAGAGACTGAGAGAGTAAGAGCAAAACTTGGTGAGCCAAGGTGATTCAGTGTTTGCATCAGTTGCAACCATCAGAGATCTCCTTCAGATTTGGGTGAACTTTTTCATTCTCTTTGTATTTTGTTTCTTTGCTAAACAATTGATTTCTAAAAGAATAAGAAACTGGTTGGGTTTCCACCTGGTGGGTTTTTCCTAGTCATTGGACATAAATTTCTGCATCTCTTTGTGTTCTTGGTTGTCTTCTATTTTGCATATGGTTTATATCGTGTATGTTCTATCTACAATTGCTTAACTAAATTTGCAACTGGAAAAAGTTTTATTTTAAGTAATTGTTTCAACATAGAACATCAAGTTTTCAACATTGCATCAAATCTTTGGTGAAGACAAGTCCAAGAAGTTGAGAGCTTCTCCGAGCTCATTTTCTGTTGAAATATCTCTTGATGTCCCTTATATTTGCAACTCTTTTTCTACTGAAATATCTTTTGTTGTCCCTTCTATTTGCAGCTCATTTTCACCTGAAATATCTCTTGCCATCCCTTCTAGTTGCAATTCAATTTCTATTGAAATATTACTTCTTGTCCCTCCCTATTTGTTGCTGAAATATCTCATTTACAACTGAAATATCCCTTGTTGTCCCTTCCTATTTGTTGTTGAAATATTAATTGTTGCTCCTTCTACTTGCTATTGAAATTTGCTGAGTGCATGAAGATGTTTTCCTGTTACATTAAGAATGAAGAGAAGTTGGTTGACGCTTCGAATTTCTTCCCTTGGAAGGTTAGATTGGACATCACTCCTGACGAACATATCCATCTTGGAGACCATCTCATCACCTATGTCTCCAACTTGAAGAAATCCAAAGAAATGTATGATAAGTTTATTGGAATGTATCAAGTGAATAACTTGAGCCAAATTCTTGCTTTGAAGAATCAGCTCAAGGAGACCATTCAACCATACTTTTATGAGGATCTCTAAAATTGAAGATCAATTGTCTACAATTGGTGAAATTGTATCTAATAAGGAGCTTGTGCCTTTACACTTGAAGGTCTTTCTCCATCTTAGGAAACATTTATTACCACCAACAAGTTCTTTGGGAAAGTGTAATCAAGAAGAGGCGCAAATGATATATAGAGGAAGAATTCCCAAGCATGAGGAAGGAAAACCTATTGCTTTTGTTGTCCAAGGCAAGAAGCAAAAAGGAAGAAAAGGTCATCATTGTTCGACAAACCCTGCTCCTAGAACCAACAATTCCTTCAAATGGAACAGAGACTTGTTAAAACTTAAAAGTCGAATGTTACAATTGCCACAAGCATGCTCACTATGCCCATGACTGTCCAGAAAACAAAAGGGCACTGAGATCCAATAACAACAACAATCGTTCCAACAAATTTGATTATAGAATAAGAGAAGCTCCTTCTACTTCTAAAGAAAGCTAACCTTCTTCAAGGAACCCGAGGTATGACAACAATGTAGTTGAAACACAATCTAAATACTTTCCTGTTTTTGCTCTTTCTAGTTCCTCTCCTGCAGATTCTTGTGATAGTTGGTTGGTTGATAGTGGTGTTTCAAGGCTACCATTCTTCCAAGGAACCCGAGGTACGACAACAATGTAGTTGAAACACAATCTAAATACTTTCTTGTTTTTGCTCTTTCTAGTTCCTCTCCTACAAATTCTTGTGATAGTTGGTTGGTTGATAGTGGTGTTTCAAGGCACTTTACTAGTTATAAAGAAGTGCTCTCAAATCTAGTTGAGGGAGACAGATTTGAAAATCATCTTCGAGATAACTCTACATATACAAGGGATCTGGTTTTGTTTCTTTCCATTTGGAACAAGGTAAAACTATGACACTTCAAATAGTTTATATGTACTTGGTTTGAAAAAGAATCTTGTATTCATATCTGCTTTAGAAGATAAAGGAATAAAAGTTTGCTTTCATAAATGCTAAAGTTCTCACTTGGTCGATGAGATCTAGCATGTGAGATGCCTTCACTCTGGGATCAAGGTGTGAAGTATGCATAGCGTCAATGGAGGACCAATCCATGCATTAATCCATGAAAGCAATCATCAAAGTGAACTTGGGCACCGAAGGTTCGCTCATTTGCACTATAAAGCAGTACCGCATGTGAGAAAGATGGTTTCTAGAATGCCAGAGATTAGAGAAGATCATGATGGAGTTTGCCAAGGATGTGCTAATGGAAAGCAAGTCAAAGGAACATTTCCTCCGAGCAAAAGTTGGACGAGTCAACTACTTCATCTCGTACATTCTGATTTATGTGGACATATGCCTATAACTTCTCCTGGTGGCTACTTGTATTATATCATCTTTGTGGATGATTTTTCTTGCAAGACATGGATTTATTTTTTGAAAAAAAAATCAAGCATTTAACATGTTTAAAGACTACTAAGCTCTAGTAGAAAAACAAACTACAAAAGAAATTAAAATCTTTAGATCTAACAATGGAGGAGAGTTCACTACCAATGATTTCATTGACTTCTACAAAGAAGTTGGAATCAAGAAAGAGACCATTGTGCCATATAATGCAAAACAAAATAGTGTGCCTAAAAGGAAGAATAGAACTATCATGGAAGCAATGAAAGCTATGTTGCATGATCAGAAATTACCAAAGTTCCTATGGGGAGAAGCTACTAACACAGTTGTCTATGTCAAAAATAGATCCCCTCATTGTGCCCTAAACAACAAGACTCTTGAAAAAGTCTTCACTGGTGAAAAGCCCGAGGTGGGGCACTTGAGGATCTTTGGCTATCATGTCTACTTCCATGTGCCAAAAGAAAAGAGGAACAAGTTGGAAGCTTTAGGGAAGAAATGTGTGTTTGTTGGTTATTTTGAGAATTCTGGAACTTACAAAATATACTTACTTGGTCAAAGAAATATAGAGTTTAGCAAGAATGTAACATTTGATGATTATGACGCTCTTAGAAGGGCAAGGCGTACTCCTCTTCCTCGTAGTAATGTTGATAGACAAGATGATTATTTGAAATACAAGAACCTGAGGCTAAAACTAATCTTGTCGATCCTCCTTGGATCCCTTGGATCCTCCTTCATGTGATCCCTTGCTAGAAAGAGACCATTATGGCTTCATGACATCTTCAAGTTCATAAACATGCTGCCCCCAGAGGAACCTTCAAAAAAAGCAAGAAACCATGTTGGTTCCAAGGATATATTGTAGCCATGAGAAAAATTATTCAAGTTGAACCATGCACTTTTGAAGTTGTGAAAGACAAAGTGTGGGAAGATGCAATGGTTGAAGATTATGAGTCCATTGTTCATAACAATGTATGGGAAGTAGTTCCCAAACCCCAAGGTAAGTTTGTTGTGTCTTTTAAATTGCTATATAAAATTAAGCATGGTGTTGATGGTTGTATTGAAAAATATGAAGCCAGATTTGTGGCCAAAGGTTTTTCGAGAATAGAGTATAGACTATGATGAGATTTTTGCACCCATTGCCCGGTACACCACTATCCAATCTATTGTGGCTCTAGCTGCTAACTAGAGATGGACTCTTCACCAAATGAATGTGCATACTACTTTTCTACATGGCTTCCTCAAGGAAAGTATTTGTGGAGCAACCACAAGGCTTTGAAGCAAATGACTAGAAAACTCATTTGTGTAGACTAAAGAAAGCCCGCATTGATAGCTTTTTTATGAAGCTTGGATTTACTAGAAGCAATAATGATCCCAATTTTTACTTCAAAACAATCCAAGGTATACCTTTGATTTTGGTATTATATGTTGATTTTTTTTACTGGTGGTGAACCTCTTATCCTCCAATGTAAGAGGGATTTAGCTTTTGAATTTGAAATTAAGGATCTTCATTTGATGCACTACTTTATGGCTCTATAAGTATGGCAGAGACCTAGTGAGATTTTCCTTTCTCAAAGAAAATATGTTGTTAAATGTAAATTTATGTAGATGTTCTATGCTTGATGCAACTTTACCTTTCACTACAGCAATCACATAAACACTCACGTAAAATGTTGATAGAACATACCAGAGGATCTACAGAAGACAAACCAGAAACAGAAAAATGTGGTGGTGCGTAACAGTGGTCAACAGGATGCTTCAACTAGCAAAGTCTCCTTGGTCAGCCAACCCAGCATGCGTCACAACAGCCCTCAAAACAGCCACACGATCAACTCAAAGTCAACCCTAGAAAAGTCAATGCAGGACAACAACAAGAAAGTCAACAACTCGATCTTCGATCAACCTTTTGACCTCGGTTCTTGTGCCAATGTGTACGACCTTCCAAAATCAAAGTCTCCACCAATTTTCAACCTCTTTGGACCATGCGTTGACCAAAGTCAACGCTGGTCAAACTTGCATGGAAACCCTAGCTGCAGTAAATTCGTCCTTCTTTCCCACGTGTTAACCGAAACTGCTTCCAAGGAGCTCGCACTAAACCAGAAGAAGAGATGATGTGTGAGGATGAGATGAGTGAGAAAGTCCTCCAACGTTGACTCTATTTATATCAATCACTGAGGTGTGTGACTCATCTGCTAGGTGTGTAAAACCTTAAGGTCGACCTACACATATTTGAAATTATTAAAAATAAATTCAAAATAAATGTTCTGCTCATCGGATTAAGATCAATTTTAGATCGATCTTACACCTCTCCGAAAGAAGAACCCAATAAAAATATTGGTATCTTCATCTGAGCATCACAATATGGAGTTTGGACCTAGTTGTCCAATTTTAACACTCCCTCTCAACTAGTGAGAACTCCATCCACCTGTGCAATCAAACATCAAGCATCATCCCGCCGTAACTTGCTTTGCTGGCCTTTTTATTTCAGAACAGAAGTGGGTCAGTGACAAAGACATCATTCCCCGGCTGACAGATTCAACGCAGAGGTCTGAAACCTCTATCGGACTTGCAAAGAGTCTCATACCAACTCGAAGTTGGTTTACCTGACCCGAAGTCAATAGGAGGTTTGAAACCTCGCTTGGACTCAAGAGAGTCATATATATACTAACCCAAAGTTAGTCTCACTGACCTGAAGTCAGTTGGAGGTCCGAAACCTCACATGGACTCAAAGAGTCACATACCAACCCGAAGTTGGTCTATCTGACCCGAAGTCAGTAGGAGGTCCGAAACCTCACTAGACTTGATCCCAGATCAAGTGGTTGGACACGTGTCATCCAAGATAGAGAGTACGGCAATCTTTGATGCGTCCATCAGTCTTTGCTACTAGTCTCTAGCTTTTCCCACGTCATTGGCCAAATGAGAGGTACTTCCCATGAGTTCGGAACTCAAATGGGTAGGATGCATGCGGGGCACAAATCATGAGAGGCAAACCAACTCAATCATCACGGTGGGGCCTAAGCACACCAACAAGGTTCGGCAAGCCTAGCCCTGTGGTTGCTTATAGCTCCGAGAAGCTATCCCCAAAGCCCCCCCAGAGCCCCCAGAGCTCATCGTCCAACAGGACCCTCAAAATAGGGTCATTCCATGATTCCAAGATTCTCACGGAAGGTTAGGAACATGACCTTCCCCAAGGGCATAGTGAGAATATCTACGACCTGCTCATCAGTTCTTATGATCGAGCCTTACGACGCCTTGTTGTACCATATCCCAGATAAAGTGTACCAGCCATCAACATGCTTGGATCGATCGTGGAACACGAGATTCGATGACAAATGAATCCCCCTCTAGTTATCACAAAGGATAACTGTGGTATCTAGCACAAGCTTGAACAACTCACTGAAGAGCTTTCGCAACCAAGTGACTTCACAACAGGCCATACATGTTACAATGTATTCGGCCTCAGCAGTGCTCAAGGCTACCGACTTCAATTTCCTGCCCTACGCAGATCTATGTGTGAAAAAGCATCCAAATGTGCTCTTGCGATCCACCACACTGCCAGCCCAATCGGCATCAGTATAACCAAGGAGTGTCATGCTCCTGACAATGTATCTCAGCCCAAGGTCTATCATGCCCCAGAGATATCTCAAGAGTTTCTTGGCACCAACCCAGTGAATGTTATGATCAACCATGTGTTCACTGCAAAACATACATTCGGACGGATGTTCACTAAGAACATCAGGGCCCCTACGAGTTGTCGATACTCGGTAGGATTTGCTAGCACGGGCCCAGCAGCATCTCCACTCGGTGTCCACCATACTAAATCTTTCCAGAAGCTGCACAATGTATTTCCCTTAAGAAAGGAAAATCTTGCCAGGTCTCTGCCAGACCTCCAGGCCTAGGAAGTAGTGCATCAATCCTAGGTCTTTCATCTCAAACTCAGCAGCAAGCTCCCTCCTGCATTGATGAATGAGAGGGTCAGCACCTGTCAGGAAGAGGTCATCCACATATAGCACCAAAATGAGAAGCTTCCCCTTGACAACCTTGAAGTAAAGGTTCGAATCAGCATTACTTCAAGTGAAGCCTGACTTCATCAAGTAGCTATCTATCCTCTCATACCAAGCTCTGGGTGCTTGCTTCAGCCCATAGAGGGCTTTCTTCAACCTGCAGACATGGGTGTCCCGATTCTGGACTTCGAACCCCAGAGGTTGCTCCACATATACCTCTTCCTTTATCGCACCATGCAGAAATGTGATCTTCACATCCATCTAATGAAGACTCCATCCTTGCATAACAGCAAGGGCTATAATAGATCGAATGGTGGTATATCGGACCACAAGTGCAAATATGTCATCATAATCTATGCCTTCCTTTTGAGAGAAGCCACGGGAAACGAATCTTGCCTTGAACTTTTCAGCATTTCCATCAGATCCATGCTTAATCTTGTAGAGCCATTTCGAGGTGACAAATGCTTTGTCCTTTGGTCTTGGAACCACATCCCAGACATCATTCTTCATAATGGACTCATACTCTTCGTGCATAACATCCTTCCAGACTTTATGCTTTACGGCTTCCTCAAAGGATCCAGGTTCGGATTGTACAATAGTACTCATGGCTGCTAGATACCCTTGGTATCTACTTGGCTTCTTGCTTTCACGGAATGTCCCCCTTGGGACCGCATGTCCCTCAGCATCCTCGAGAGTGTCCCTGAGCCATGATGGTCTCTTTCCTAGTGAAGGAGGTGGATCAATCGAGTCCATTGGTCCTTCAACATCAGGCATCATTTCATCCTTCAGTTCCTCTTAATTTCCAGGCCTTGCTTCATTATCTTCCTCAAATCTCGAAAGATTTACTTTCCTCAGGGAAGTATCTTCGTCAAAGGTGACATCATGACATATCTCCACTTCCCTTTGGCCAGGCACATAGACTCTATAAGCCTTTGAAGTTTCGTTGTATTCCACAAGCATTGTGGTCTCCCTCTTGATGCTAGCTCTTCTGCAAAAGTTCTTGAACTCATTCATCTCATATTCAGTGCCTGTTAAATTTGGACAACTAGGTCCAAACTCCATGTTATGATGCTCAGATTAAGAGGCTAATATTTTTGTTGGATTCCTCTTTCGGAGAGGTGTAAAATCCATATATAATATGTCTTAATCCGATGAGCAGAACATTTATTTTGAATTTATTATTTATAATAAATTATATGTGCAGGTCGGCCTTAAGGTTTCACACCCCCAGCAGATGTGTCACACGCCCCAATGATGGATATAAATACAGGCAAAGTTGGAGAGCATTTCATCACAACACAACTCACAACATCTTCTCTCATCTGATTTAGTACGAACTCCTTGGAGGACGAGTTCAGCCACACGTGTGAAGGAGAAGGGCCAGGCTCTGTACGGGCGAAATTTGAGGCCAATTTGCGGTTAGGGGTTTTGCGGGAAGTTTGACCGGCGTTGACTTTGGTCAACGCATGGTCGAAATGAAGTGAGATTTGGTGAAGTTCGATTTTGGAAGACGTCTTGTTTGACAGAAATCGAGTCACAGTTTGACCAGTAACACCTGCGTTGACTTTTCCAGGACAGCGTTGACTTTTTGGAGTTGACTTGGGTTGACTCGTTTGCTGATTGGAGGACTGTTGTGACACATTCTGGGTTGGCTGACCAAGGAGACTTTGCTGGTTGAAGCATCCTGTTGACCGCCGTAACGCACCACCACAAAATTTATGTTTCTGGTTTATCTTCTATAAGATCCACTTATATGTTCTATCTGCATTTTACTTAACTATTTGTGTGATTGTTGTAAGAAAAGTAAAGTTGCTCCAAGCATAGAACATCTACAAAAATTTACAGTGCCATTATCGGTCTGTCGAATAGCATCTCATGTCATTGCTCCCAGTGGACTTCCTCCAACCTAGTAGAGTGTATCCATTCTAGACCCAAACATGATAGCTTCCTTGAAGCTCTTCTTCCACATGCGCACCTTTCCATCGGTGAATGCCACATTGAAACCTTTGTCTTCCATGGCTAATATAGACACGAGGTTCTTCTTCAAATTTGGTACATAGAGTACATCCTGCAAGTGGAAGACTTGACCTTGAGACAAGTGTAGGGTCACAGTTGTTGTCCCTTTCACGGGATATGTGGCATTATCTCCACGGATAATTTCCAGATTAGTATCCTTCTCAACCATATCAGAGAGTGCTTCCTTGAACCCAGTGATGTGCCTCAAGGCACCACTATTTATCAACCAGACATCCATAGTGTCGGGTGGAGATGCAACAGAGAGGGCAAATACAAGAATGTATTCATTTCTTTTATCAACAACATTTGATTCCTCATACCTGGAATTTCTTGACCTTTTGAAAGGTTATTCATTTTCGCCGAAGGGAACCTTTCTCTTTCCCTTGGACCTAGTGTTCCTTTGATTGCCATTCCTCCGGTTGTTGTTTTTATCATCACCATCAGGAGAATCCTTCTTGAAAGGACATTCTCTAGCATAGTGACCAGGCCTATGACAAGTGAAACACTTGTCCTTCTTTCCTTGGGCCCCTGCTTTTCCCTTGTTCTTTGGGCCACCAGAGTTCTTCCTTCTAGAATGAGCAGCGTATGCAGCATTTCCTTCATCTCCATACTCCTTCATTCTTGATTCTTCTTGAACACATCTTGACAGTACTTCATCAAAGTCAGGTATCACATTATTATTTAGTGTTGAACACATGCCATTCAGATGAGAGCCCTCCGAGTGCGATGATTACCATCTCTCAATCAGCGATTATCTCCCCAATAGCCAGCAGATTGTTCCTGATTTCAATCAGCTTCAAAAAGTATGATTGGACAGACTCATCCCTGCCTTTCTTCGGATTCTTCAATTGATTCTTGGAAAATGGTACTTGATTTGCATTGTTGGCCTTGAACATGAGGATCAATTTATCATACATCTCTTTGGATGTGCCCAACTCAGAGATGTAGGCCACCAAGCTTTTGTGAATGGATTCCTTGATCATCAACTTTGCTTTGATCTCCTCCATCTTGTACTTTGTTTTGGCAATAGCAGTAGCAGTGGATGGAGGTTCTTGGATTTTACCCTGCACATAGTCCATGACATCTTGGTCTTCCAATTTGAGATCCAATATCATCTTCCAAG
Source organism: Pinus albicaulis (assembly GCA_034641835.2). Classification (NCBI taxonomy): domain Eukaryota; kingdom Viridiplantae; phylum Streptophyta; class Pinopsida; order Pinales; family Pinaceae; genus Pinus; species Pinus albicaulis. The sequence continues at coordinate 104,948,523 of CM076583.1, forward strand.
CATGGAAGTCATCCTTCCCAATCAATCTATCATCCTCCTTGAAGCCATAGTTTGTGGAACCCATTATCTTCTTCGGTGATTGCTACAAATAGGGCTTGTCTTCACCTCAGCTCTGATACCATGTAAATTTATGTAGATGTTCTATGCTTGATGCAACTTTACCTTTCACTACAGCAATCACATAAACACTCAAAGTAAAATGTTGATAGAACATACCAAAGGATCTACAGAAGACAAACTAGAAACAGAAAAATGTGGTGGTGCGTTACAGTGGTCAACAAGATGCTTCAACCAGCAAAGTCTCCTTGGTCAGCCAACCCAGCATGTGTCACAACAACCCTCAAAACAGCCACAACGGTCAACTCAAAGTCAACCCCAGAAAAGTCAACACAGGACAGCAACAAGAAAGTCAATGCAGATCGGTCTTCGATCAACCTTTTGACCTCGATTCTTGTGCCAATGTGTATGGCCTTCCAAAATCGAAGTCTCCACCAATTTTCAGCGTCTTTGGACCATGCGTTGACCAAAGTCAATGCTGGTCAAACTTGCGTGGAAACCCTAGCTGCAATAAATTCATCCCTCTTTCCCACGTGTTAACCAAAACTGCTTCCAAGGAGCTCATACTAAATCAGAAGAAGAGATGATGTGTGAGGATGAGATGAGTGAGAAAGTCCTCCAACGTTGACTCTATTTATATCAATCACTGAAGTGTGTGACTCATCTGTTGGGGGTGTAAAACCTTAAGGCTGACCTGCACATATTTGAAATTATTAAAAATAAATTCAAAATAAATATTCTGCTCATCGGATTAAGATCAATTTTAGATCAATCTTACACATCTCCGAAAGAGGAACCCAATAAAAATATTGTTATTCTTCATCTGAGCATCACAACATGGAGTTTGGACTTAGTTGTCCAATTTTAACATTAAACTACTAGAAAGATTATACATGATAGAATTAAAGTCCATGAATACTCCAATGGAGATGAATTTTAAAAAGTTGTGGTGAAGTTGCAAGACCTTATCTAGCTAATCCTTCAGAGTATCGTCCACTGATTGGGGCAATGATGTTCTTAGTGAACACTAGACCAAACATATGTTTTGCGATCAACACTCTGAGCCAATATATGATTATGCCATCACATGCAGACTGGATTGTTGCAAAGCACATGTTTAGATACATGCATGGGACCGTAAATCTTGGATTGAAATATACCGTCGAGCATGTAAGACTACATGGTTGCTTTGATGTTGATTGGGCTGATAACTCTACTTATAGAAAAAGCACATATGGGTGTTGCTTCAACCTGGGATCTACCATGATATCTTGGATAAGAAGAAAGCAAAAATTTGTAGCCCTTAGCATGGCTGAAGTCAAGTACATTGTTGCTAGCATGGCTAGCTGTGAGGCGATATGGCTAAGAAAGATCCTTAGAGTGTTTTTTGAGCACATATTGGATACGGTGGTAATTTACTGTGATAATAAGAGTGGGATTCGACTTGCTAAAATTCTTGTGTTTTATGACAAGTCCAAGCACATTGAGATCAAATATCACTACATTAGAGATATGGTCGAAGAGGAACAGTGACACTCCATCATATTGCTACTAATGATCAAATAGTTGACATTCTTACCAAGCCTTTGTCGAAAGGGAAGTTTTTGGTTTTTCGAGAGCAGCTTGGACTAACAGATGTGATTTGGTTGTGCATGATCCTTGTCAAATGGTAATCCCCCCAAGCAGAGACTTGGTTGTGTCAGTGTGTGATCCTTGACAAGTGGTAATCCTCCCAAGCAAAGACTTGGTTGTGCATGATCCTTAACAAGTGGTAATCCCCCCAAGCAGAGATCAGACTTGGTTGTGTGTGATCCTTGTCAAGTGGTAATCCCTTCAAGCAGAGACTTGGTTGTGTGTGATCCTTGACAAGAGGTAATCTCCCCAAGCATAGAGCAGACTTGGTTGTGCGAGATCAGTGTCATGTGTTGGCAAGTGGTAATCCCTGCCAATGAATATATGGTGATGGATGAATCTCCCCTGTGATGATTCTTCTTCATTAGATTGTAACATCATTGTTCCAAAGCAGAGATCCTTGTTTTAGAAACAAATTCCTCCCTAGTTGAGGAGTGTCGAATATTGGCAGCTAAGAGAAGAATCTCCTTGCATAAAATCTCATTTATAACAATTCTAGAGTGACTTCCAAAAAAATAGAAAGTCATGTCTATCATTTCAAGCATGACTCCCCAAAAATAGTAAATCACCTTGCTTCAATTGGTAATCAAGTATAGATGACGGAAAATCACTTAAATTATCCTTAATCAATCTTAATTGTTCAATTTTTACTTAATCATCAATATTATTATTATTATTATTATCCTTTTGATACTATAATAGTATTATCAAAATAGAAATACATATCACCTTTCCTACTTGGCACTCAAGCATGCCACATGTACCCCTCTCTCTCTCAATGGATTTGTTGCACTCCTCTTACACACTCTTATATGCATTAAAGACTCATCATAGCACTCCTCTTACACACATTAAAGTGTCATCATAAAAGATTCCTCTTACGCGCTCTTCAATGCATAAGTTACTCCTCTTTATGGCATGAGTTACAAGGCAAGTGTACCTCCTTTATGGCATAAGTTTCAAAGGCAAGTGTACCTCCTTAATGGTACGAGTTACAAAGGCATGTGTTCCTCCCTAAATGGCATATGTAACTCCCCCTCAAGGCATGTGAGTTACTCCTTTCCTTCATGGCTAAAACTCCTTGCTCTTCCTATGTGTGTGTGTGTGCGCACGCGCGTCTCTCATATTCACTCTTACTCACTTGTGCATTGTGAAAGAAGACTTCGAACTTGTGAAAGAGAGAGTTGGAGAGACTAGCGAAGGATTGAGAGAGTGAGAGAGAGACTTGGAGAGTAAGAGCAAAACTAGGAGAGTAAGAGTAGAACTCGATGAGCCAAGGTAATTCAATGTCTGACTTCTTCAAATTTGGGTGAACTTCTTCATTCTCTCATTGTATTTTGTTTCTCTGCAGAACAATTGATTTCTAATAGAAGAAGAATCTAGTTGGGTTTTCCACTTGTGGATTTTGCCTTGGTCATTGGACCTAAATTTCTAGGCCTCTTTTTGTTCTTGGTTGTCTTCTATTTTGCATATGATTTATATGGTGTATGTTCTATCTACAATTTCTTAACTGAATTTGCAACTAGAAAGTTTTATTTTAAGTAATTATTTCAATATAGAACATCCATTTTCAACATTTATATCAAGCCAATACCTTATCTCATTTTCAACATACATGTCTTGCAGCCTTAGACCCCTTTTTGTAATAGTATAGGCATTATACTAGGGAACTTTTTCCAATAAAATTCCTTGAGTTAGATCATGTATCCACCAATTCAAATGATCATAACATGTGCCAAATTAATTCATCTACGTTCCAATTTTTACATGCCCCCCATCCCATGTCGGTTAGAAAATAAAGAAGCATTTTTACATTGAAGGCGATGTCAAAAAGATTAGTGAAATACCTTTCCACCTAATATTTTCCATGAGGCAAGCATTCCAACATATTAATCTAGTAGATATTATGATGATTTGATTTGGTAGGGACATTATCTAACTCATGGAATTTTGTTGGTAGAAGTTCCCTAGTACATGTTAACATTGAATGTGATTGGCAATGTCAAAAGATCACGTAGTCAAAAGACTTTCCACCTAAACTTACCATGTGGCAAGCACTTACTCTAATCAATACTACATTCTTGGTTCACCAATGGCTCTAGTGAGGCACTTGAACAAAGAAGTCCTCCTTCAATTTCAATATCTATGATGATTAACTATTAAATCCTTGAACATACAACAACTATTAAAGTTAATTCTAAGGAATATTTGTATTACTTGGAGTGGAAAATTCAAGATTCATGTGTAGCTAATGAAATATTCTAATGAAAAGTTTTTTCCAGGTCCACTTAGCATTGAGGCTCCTTCCCTTCCCCTTGTTTCCTTCTACAAAACATCCCCCCATTTAGATTAGATCAACTTCGTTTTGGTCTTTGTACATAAAAATGGCTCCTTCTACTATTAAGTAGTCCCATAAACCTATTTGTGGTTACTTGTTGGACATGACTAAAATTTCTTATCTTATCTTGCATCCCACAAAGCAAAAGATGCTCATTCATTCAAAAGAAACACTTATTGCAAACATAACAAAGTAAATGGTAGGTAGTCAAGAACCCAAGCACGAAATACAAATACTAGCTAACCTAAATGTTGACTACCACCACACTAGGCACAAAATCCAAACAATATACTCCCTATGCATTAGTTATCACAAGAATGTCACACACAAGTATATACCTATAGATATGCATTAGACATTTTGTTGACTCTATCATTGGAATATGAACCCACGTTCAGATACATCAACTTATTGTCGGGAAAAAAAAGTCAATACTAAATATGGTCATTTACCAACACTTCGTATAAAACAAAAACAAAAATCCCTTCCCAAAGTTACATAGATTTGGTCACATAGAACTATATCTTTTCTCTAGTTTATCAATTACATATCACTAAATATCTACTCAAGAGGAGAGTAACCTAAAAGGAATGCATAAATTCCTGAAAAACTGACCTAGCTTGATTAAATTCCAATTGTAATCCACCAAGTAATCTAATCACATGCATATGCAATAGCCTCTATTCATTGTTCCCTCTTCTTCTACATATATCATTGTAATGTCAAAATTTAACATATTTTAACCAAAAAACAACAAAATTAGTGGGCATTGTGGGCTTATGCCACCATCTCTTTAAATGTATCATAAAAGTAAATCATACGCTTAAGATAGATGATGGTTCCATTGAATGGAAAAGGTGAAAGGGATCCAAGACTGGTGTTGTCACAAAGTTTGGGGAACTTAACATTAGTTCCTCATCGAATAAGTTTTGTAGGAGTGTCTTAGATCAAATAACAATTATCCTATTATGGATGTCCTTTATATATTTAACAGTGACCAAACATGCTTGAGGATTGTTTATGGGGAGATCTTATTTGGCGAGTAATCTAGAATTGACCTAGATACAAGGGATGTGGTGTCGGATCTTAGTACATAACAGTAATAGATGCTTCATACCCATGCCCCATATTTATTCAATGGAATGTCTATTTAATCCAAAATTCATACAAAAACAAAAGATTATGTAAAATTCATGCAAAATTGGAACTTCTAATGACCATGATGATTGCACGACCCTACAATTGAGTTAAATAAATATTTTGAGATTAGATGGTGCATAAAAGCAATACTCAACACAGACCAGTAGACTCATTGAACCATAATGGAGCATGGATTTCCTTCCTTTAGTATATAAAAGGCACAGGATTAGTGTTTATTCACTCAAATCTTATACTTTTATCTTGGCAAGAGCAAGACGATCAAGTTGGACCCATTAGAATGTGTAATTATAGTGGTTCTAATATGACGGTGGCAGTGAACTTCCTTTGAAGGTTTGGCAAGAAATCCAAATAGATTATTCTATGACCTTTGATACTATAATCAAAGTCAATCAAGTGGATGTAGGCCAGCGACAAAAAATGAGAAAGGAGATAACATGAATGAACGATAAAATTGATCACTAGTCTCAATTCTTTCGTGACTTGTATGATCTCTACTGTTTTCTTTATACATAGTCTGATTTTATGTTCTCACATTCCATTTTGATTATGTACTCAAATAAATTTCCCATTTGTCAAATACAAAACATAGTTTGCATATTCTATATTCATTAGAATCTAAAATTATCCATTAGATGGTTCAATGTATATTTCGGATCTTAAAGGAATGTTATTTTATTTCCCAATCAGATTAGATTATGAACTTAGAGTAAGAATGTCATACTGTTGGTTATCTTTAATAGGTTTATGTCATTCAGCTGTTGACTGCCACATCAAGTATGTTCCCAGGAATAAAACTAGTAGTGTAGATAATACAAGGAGTAGGGTGTTAATCCTGAGCAAGTGAGGTGATAATTAAAAAGAAGAGGCATTCAACATAGTTTATATTATTTTGATTGGATGTCAAGACCCTGTAATGAAATGAGGCAAGGCATGGACTCGTACTCCTGCGCAAGTGAGGTGATAATTAAAAAGAAGAGGCATTCAACATAGTTTATATTATTTTGATTGGATGTCAAGATCCTGTAATTAAATAAGGCAAGGCGTGAAGTCGTATTCCTGCGCAGGTGAGGTGATAGTCAAAAATAGCGGTATTCAACATAGTTAACTTATTTTGCTTGGATGTCAAGATCCTGTGATTAGATAGATTCACTTTAGCAAGCCTGTTTCCTTCGGAAAAGCCTAGCACTGATTGTACCTAGATATCATAATCATCACGATAACTGTTATATAGCAAAGCAATAGAAGAGATGGGGCAAGCTAACTTGTAGCAGAATTTCTGAGAATAGGCGATAATAATGCAAACTTCACGCCCTTTGCAAAACAGTTTTCTAGAAAACAAGGAAAACCAACAATGGAAGGAATACAACAAAGAAAAACCGTTTGTTGCCAGACGGGTACATATAAATATTATGAAAACTCAAGAAAACGATCTTAATGAACTGGAAAGCACGGTCAAAACGGACAGACATCTCGGGTTAACATTGCAGGAAACGGCGATTGCAGGGCCTGTAGTTCTCCATTTCAGCTGTTTTTTCTGAACGACGTATATTCTCTGACGGTTACAATATAACAGAGAATGAAAGATCGCAGAGATTTTTGATAAGATGGGATGGAAAACAGAGATTATTACCTCATTTTTGCCCTCGCCTTGCGCCTTCCTCAGTACGCGCTCTCCTACACACGGCCAGCCCTCGATAGGGTTTAGGAACGAAGTCAGAGATAAAAAAACCCTAATATACTGACATTTTATAGGGCTAATGTGACCACAGAGATTTAGGGTTACATGAATTACATGTTAAGGTCTAATGTGGCTACTAGGGCTTCAGGCTACATAGATTACATGGCATTCATATGAACTACGGGGGAGTTGTAAGAGGTGGGGCGATCGATATTTAGATTCACATAAACTCTTCAATTTTAGGAAGGCTTCTAATGGTTCTTTTCAATTTTACGCAAAAGTAAATATTTACAATAATCAATAATTGCGTTAAGAGGTTTAGTATGGTAAAGATGCTTACTAGAGTATAGTATGATAAAGACGCCTAATATGGTGTTGGGAAGTAATATTTAATATTTTGATTAAGTTACATTATAAATAAAAATTAATTAAATTAAATTTTATGATCTTGTAATGTAAATATTTAAATTTGGTCAAAATAAAATGAAAATAATTTTATAAAAATAAAAATGAATTATGATATTTATGTGGAATATAGTTTATTTAAAAGGGGAAATTAAATGAGTCTATATTCATCTTAATTTGCTATTTACCAAACACCAAGTGGGATCAAATTTCTTGAAATGCAAACTTCTTTTAGAATAAAAAGAGATTTGATCTCTATCAGCTTGGTTGAAATGCAAACTTCTTTTAGAATAAAAAGAGATTTGATCTCTATCAGCTTGGTAGATCTGGAGCGAAAATGGATCTAGATTGGTTAATGATACAAATTAAATGTGTGTGTGTGTGGAATATTAATGAATTATTTTCGTTAGATCTGATGTGAAATTATTATGTGCATTTTTTTATTAAAAGAAATACTATTAAGGGTAAGTATTAAATTTGATGAGGTAGGGCTTTTATGGAGGATGATGAGTTCCCTCTACAAACATAGAAATAAAGTGTAATGAATGTATCTAGATTGATGAGAATAATGAAAATTGCAATATTAAATAATATACGTCAATGTAAATCGAAAAGAAATGTACCATATCAATAATTGACTCGTGAACTATACGCATTCTTTCAAAACCAAATTTCATACCTTCTTTCAACAATTCTTTTGTTGGAGCAGTTCGATACTTTGTTTCCTGCAAGTTTTATACCCCATAAAAAACCATAGATTTAATATAAAAGATTTTTTTGTTCTATTAATTATAGACGGAGCTAAGTAAAACAAGATAGATACTTACAAATTCCACAATTAATTTCTGATATGCCAACATATACTAACAACCCATATTTAACCCAATTTCAGTCAATTCTTCTGATGGTTCTTCTTTGTATGTTAACCCCTGTTTGAAGACATTCAATGATGATTGTTGTAAAACAACTTAAAATATACAAAAAATAAATCTAGTTAAGTTGTTATGAGGAAGTAACAATTACTCACAAACTTATATATCAACCATTTTCTTCCTTGTCGTCCTGTTTTATGTGTTGAATGGGTTCCATTTTCTTTTCTTTTCTGCAAGAAAAACACTTGAAAATTAATATTTAATGCTAAATTACTTATTTATTTTACCTAATTGAAAAATTCAATGATTACATATTACATTTGAAGCACGTTGTTGTTGAGATGGCTCCTCGTGTAATGCAATCATGTCCATTTCTTTGACCATCTCCTTGTACACCTTTTTGCACACTCCTACTGGCATATTTCTGATATCAACTCGTTCATCCTTTGAGATTTTCATAATCTTCCTGAAAAAGTAACATGACAATAAACTATTTAATTTTTATATTGATACATGAAAACTAAATATAACAAATGTGATATTATAAACCATTGCTTTGTAGTAATATCTACATATAATTCTAGAAAAACATTTAAAGGAATATTACTTTTTCAATGCTTTTTTTTGTTGTTGTACGTTTTTGCTATTAAAAGTCTGACATGTCTCATTGACCAATTCTCTGGAAACTCTTCTTGTAGTTTAAATAAATTTTGGTTCTTGGAACCATTAGATTGATTTTTGTATTGCAAGTGGAAAGAATGTCTATACATTCATTCCACTAGATCCCTCAAAGTTTTGTTAAAAAATTTCCCCCTTTCGTTAACCTCGAACACCACTCCTGATGAGCTAAGGAGTAATTCATTTTCATTTGCATGTTCTATTTCTTTTCTTTTCTTAGAACAACATTCCTTTCCTTCGATGTTGGTCCATGTAGAACATTAAACATATGTGAATTAATAGATTGTTTAAAACATGTTATCTAATATTTTTAAGTATATTATTAATGAAAATTCAAAAAAGAAACACATATTGGATCGATAAAAAATTTTCATTCACTTAATTCATCCTTATGCAATTTTTCCATCAAGCTTTTATGCTTTTCTGGTCTTAGATGAGAAAGAACCTTATCGAGCTTTGTCATTTTGTTGCTCTGTATGACGCACACTAAACAATACAGTTAGTTAAACTTACATATAGTTCAAAAATAATATTTTTTGTAAAGAATTTACAAAGAAATTGCATTTTTGCTTTTCTAGATGTGGTATCAGTATTTTTGTTACTTGAACACTTGTCAGCCATTTTTGTATCAATATAAAACTTGTACCATTCATTAATATATTTTATAAATAAATCACATACTTTTCAGGTATAAAAAAATCAAGAAAGCGTCTATCTAAATTAAATGCCTGGTGCGTTTATATTTTTAACCGCACCAGTGCGACTTTTGCCACTTAAGCACTGACAACGGGAAAAAAATTTAAACGATAACGGTGCGATATTTTATTATAAATGAACAGCCACTACAGTAGCAACACTGTACGGTGATCTTTGTCAATAGGAGACTCAGTGCGTTATTTTAATATGGGAGCATCGATAAACATAAACATAAATGAATGGAAAAATGTTTTTATCAAGCAGTGTTTTTTGTCAATACGCGCCTGGTGCGTTATACTATAAGCGCGCATTGGTGTGCGATATTAAACAGGGTGCACCAATTAACAAAAGTTGTTTTTTAAAAAACCGTGCAAGGGCCGACAGAGATTAGGATCTGACTCTGCAAGTGGTCCTGTGGGTTAGATGTCAAACGCCTATATATATAGTAATACAAACCCTATAAATCTAAAATGAAAAGCCTTAATTGTGAATTTTTGCAGACACATAAACAAGAAGAAGCAAGTGATTAACGTAATATTGGATTTTTTTTTCTAAATTTTAATTAAATCTAAATAGGAATAGAGATTATAAATTATTTTATTAGCAAAATGCACAGTAAAATTTAAAATTTTTCCTATGCATGTATTAAATCTAACAGAAACTATAAAAAACAATTATTACATTAAAATTTAACATTTTTACTATACTACAGGGTTTTTGTGTGAATCACCAGATGTTTCAAATTCTGATTCTCTGATTAGTGTTGTTGTTCGAAAGTATTTTTCTGCTCAATAGTGCTCTCTTGCTCTAGGTATGCCTCTCGTTCAAATCCCTCCCTGAATTTTTTTGTAAAAATAATGAAATAATGAATAGATTTTACTATTTAAAGAACTTTCTATGAAATTAGATTTCTGAAAATCATTTGCCGCTCATTTTTTAGTTTACCGTTTTTTTTTTCACTTCAAAAAAATAAAGCTGTGTTTTTTTTTCCCGACATTCGGTGCGTTTGTTAACTAACCGCACTAGTGCGGTTAACAATACATTAGCACCGATAATAATAACTCCTTTTTTTAACGCACCGAAATTACTTTTAGGTATGTACACCAAAATTTATTGTTGATTTTTCTCAAATGCAGGGAGTGTAAAAATTTGAATAATAGTTGAATTATTCACCGAGATTATCCTGATTACACACTATTTGAGCTTCATGCATAATACATAACCTCTTCTACAATTGATCATCAATTTGCGGAAATAGAAGCAGTCGCATGCGCACATTAAAACATAATCAAGCACACATATAACACAGCATGTAATGGGGAAAGCATACAGCTGAAAACCCCCAACTATTTTTATATTATAATGATAGAGAACATGTAACAATACATAGCACAAAGCTCCTCACGGCTCTCAGCACTATCTCACATGCTACACACAAACTAGCACCGAAGATGAACAATTCACGGGTTCAAATCTCCTCCACAAGTCTGCCTGCCTCTACTGCGCAATCCAAGATGAATAATGATGAGATCCAAGTTCGAATCCCACTGGCTTGTATTGCGCAATCCTCATTGGAAATCTCAATCAATGTGTGTGCAAATCTCATGCACAGCTATAGTCACAACTGATAGTAGACTCACCCTTTCACCCACCTCTAACACTGGTCTCCACTGAACTATCCATGCACTGAGTTAACTGATGTATTCTTTAGTTGATTTATGAGTTAATAATTAGTGAATTAATTAATAATTAATTCACACCACTCATCACTAGTGTATTTATCAGTTAGACTAAATACAACTAGTTCAACTAAGTTAAACCGAACACAACTCCACCAACTGTCTCATCAACTCCACCAAACTCTGCCACATGAGTTCTAACTGAAGTCAACTATGCAATAGCTCAACTAACCCTTAGGAAAAGCGTATTTCCTTCTGTCAGCTGCATGTGCCACATCCAAGCATCAAACTGAAGTGCTCCAAGAGGATAAGATAATGTTTATAGTCTAAATATTATTAAGGGTTAATAATATTCGAATGTTCTATTTTTAGCCTGGCAGTCTAAAAATAGATTCCGCCCAATGTCTAAAAATAGAGGTCCATCTATTTTTACTAACTTGACCAATCATCCATAAATAGCATCCTGCAACTCATAGACCATGATCCATATGTCTAAAAATAGACATAGTCTAAAAATAGACTTTGCGCCAAAAATAGCCTGTGGGCCCACTTAGTGAAGGTGACTTCTTTTCACTAAGCTCCATCATCTTGTTGCATTTTCAACAGGGAGAAAATCTCATAATTATATCAAATGGACAATTCTTCAAAATCCAACTCGTTCCATAAAATTTCTCAAAGTCCATCGCAGAGTTCTCCCTATCCATTTCCAGACGTAATTGCTTCAGATTTTATTTATATTTTCATTATCTAATTGAATTTATTTTTTTATCCATGTCAATCAGCTGAATAAAATTAATGTATACAAATTTGCAGGTTCATGCAAATTCAAAATCGAGTTCATATGCACAAAATATTCAAACAGTTCCAAAACGTCGGAAGCTCTTATTAGGAGCAGCATACCGCAAGGCGCGGTTGCTAGATGAAAATGGAGGGTCACTTCACCCTGCCAATTGTAACATGCCATATTCTAGCCACAATCATGGGACAATGATGGTAATAATTCTTTGGTATAATGTAATTATTTCAACATCAAACCAATTAATCATGCACTGACGTGCTTACTAATTGATATCATCGATATTGTACTAATCATGTTCAAATATATTTTTAAAAATTATTAGGATTCTAGTGATGATGAGCGACCTACCTACCATCTTCCGTTGCACCCCATGACAATGTCAAATCGAGAGAAGGTTGAATTAAGAGAAAAACTCGGAGAGGAACGATAACAAGAATGGTTGAATCAACCACCTATTATATAGAGGAGAATATGCAAACAAAGAAATATGTCCAAAATGAGGGCATAACAGGTATGATAAATAAAAAAATAAGGGTAAATCACGTGGTCCTCCTCTTAAGATATTGAGGCACGTGCCTATAATCCCAAGGATTCAAAGGCTCTTTCGTTGCAAAGAATTAGCTATCTTGTAGGGATGGAATGCCTCACACAGAAGTGAGTTAGGAGTTATGCAAATCCCAATAGATTCAATAGCCATGAAGCATATAGAGGATACATTGGCCCGAAAATTTCAAGGATGAAGTATGAAGTCTACGACTCAGCATAGCCATGGATGGCGTCAACCCATATTCCCTCCAAAACACCATCTATTATGTTTGGCCTGTAGTAGTGATTAATAACAATATCCCCCCATGTTTGTCCGTTAAGAATGAACACCTTATGTTGGCTCTCATAGTCCTTGGTAGAAGACAAGTGAAGAATATGGATGTCTACTTACAACCACTGGTAGATGAATTGAAGGAATTATAGGATGGGATAAATGTATACGATGTATCGAGACCCATCGCAGTAGAGAAGAGTTTTACGTTGTATAGAAGTTGTGCTTACACCACACATGATTATCCATGCTTAGGAGTTTGCTCTGGTAAATTACATGTTTATTGATTTGCTTATATACGTAACAATATTCTTATGCATATTAATTTAATTTGTCGTAATTGTTTTGGTCTTCATGATATTCTTTAACGTGTCATGCATATTATATAAAATAATTCCGCAAGTCTTGCAAGAATAGGGTATTATGGATGTAAGTGTTGTGGACGTTCTCTGAAAGCTATATGGTCCAACGACTTATGAAAGCCAGTGTATGACTGCTCTAGGGTAGTCCTCTCAAAAGAAACACCCTTACAGAAGAGCAATATCTATTTTCAATGGTAAACGAGAGAGAACCCAAAGGCCTACAATAATGACACCATTTGAATGGATAAGAGCATACGAGAGAGAGAAGGAGAAGGAGTTCATAGAAATGTTCGATTCAAATGGGGAGCCTATGTTCGATGATCCAAAATTCTTCGACACCTATGTTGAGAAATTGCCCATTGGGATGAAAATGAAATCTATCTTTTATAACCTCCCATATTGGGAGCATCTTAATATTACCCACTTACTAGATCCCATGCATATATTTAAAAATGTTTCATCTTCTTTATGGAGGCACATATCATCGAAAAAAAGTGACACATTGGCTGTTAGGAAAGGTCGTATTACTTCAAAAACTAAAAATAAACATTGGCCAAGACAATTATAAAGTACAGGAGAGGTTGGTCCCTCTAATTGGTATTTCAAAGAAGGTGATGTCCCTTGGATTTTTAAAAAATACGATCTTTCTTTGGAAAAGGAAGTTATAATGGGTGTGAGGGTGCCATCTTCATATGGGTCTTCACTATGACGCTACTTCACCGTGGAAGACAATTTGTCGGGGTTGAAATCGCATGACCATTTGAATCTTTTAAGAGTATGTAGAGATCCAAATTTATGTAGGAACACAATGAGATACAAAAATACACATAAAATCAGAGGTGCAACAAAAATAAAACTTCATTTCGTTAATGACAAATAATTGAAATATGCTCACAGACAAAATGGAAATAAACTAGCTAGTGCATTGGTAGCTTATCTCTGAGAAGAGATGTGGCGGCTACAAGCCTCTGAACTGTGTTACAATGAGGCTTAAGGGCCTATTTATTATTAAGAAACAATGTAAAACCCTAAACATCCAAAAACCTAACCCTAAGAGATGAAGCGCCATAATTATGGGCCTCGTTTGGGTAAATTGGTACATCAATCTTCCCAGGGAGGTAACTTTGGCATACGATCTTCGTTTGATGCACACAATACCTCGTTAGAAATATCTATTCGAGGACTACAAATTTTGATGTGAGCAACATTAAAGAAACTTCCATGTTGCTCCTGGTTTTTCCAAAAAACTTCGTTTAGGGCCTCAAAATGACTCCGGAAGTTCAAGACCCGAGAAAAGCTGCTAAAAATAGTACATTGTGCTACAATTAAGGAAACTGAGAAAAAAAAATGGTGGGGCCCCAAGTGGAATAGGCGAGTGGCCACCAATATCCACCTGGATCATTCCTCCCCCCTTAGTAAGCAATGGTCCCCTTTGCGTTGAGTTCCTCCACGAGATGAGGAAACTTTTACTGAACTTGGTCCTTGGTGAACCATTTGCCTTGGTGCAGGATTTGGCTAGTGTTGACAACCTGATACAATTGGATCTTCTGCTGGCGAGTGTTCTTGATTTGCATGTCCATGATACGATCTGTGGTGGCTTGTTCCATACAATATGGGTTTAACTCTATTGGTGTGAGCTGTTCTACAATATCGGAGGTGTCCAGTAGAGGTGGGAAGTAGGGCCGAAGGCAGTCCACATTGAACACTGGGTCCAGACCAAGGAATGGTGGAATACTGATCTCAAAGGCATTGGTCCCTACAGCCTTGGTGATGGTGTACGACCCATATCGGCGTGGGTGAAGCTTGCGGTGGGTTCCAACGAGGCACTCCTTCTGCAAATGTAGCCACACTTTCTCGCCCACCGGGAAGTTGTGTGGCACCCGATGTTGATCATGTCATTACTTGTACTTAGCATTGGCTCTGTCCAATATGTCATGAACCTGTTGGTGAATGTGCTCATTGAGTTCAACGAAGATGTTTGCCTTGTCAGCTTCAGACTAGACATGAGCCGAATCGGCTTGTGTAGCCGCAAATGGCATGGGTACATCAATGGGACATAGCGGTTGGAATCCCAAGCCCACCTAAAAGGGGCTATGGCCAGTTGAGCTGTGGAGAGCTCAATTATAACTATGTTGTACATAGGGAAGGCTCTCATCCAATGTGTGTGGATGCTTTGAAGTTTACATGCACATAATGTGTACGATCATCCTGTTGACGACCTCTGTCTGGCCATCAGTTTGGGGATGGAAAGTTGTGGACTTGGTGAGCTTGGTGTCCAGCATTGACTAGAGGCTGGACCAAAATGTGCTGAGGAACCTTTTGTCCCAATCTGATATGATAGACTGGAGGATCCCAAAGTGCAACCACACTTGTTCAAAGAAGAGCTTAATAGTGCCTTCTCCTATGATATTCTTCTTGCATGTTGCCATAATGGCCATCTTCGAGAATCTATCGACGACCACAAAAAAGCAGTCATTTCCATGCTTAGTAGAAGGAAGGCCCAACATGTAACCCATGGAGATGGATTCCCAAGGTCAACTAGGGGTAGGTAGCAGAGTATAGAGGCCTTGCTTCTTGATGGTCGATTTGGCAATAACACAAGCAGTGAAGGATCTGATGTACTTCTCGACATCATGTCAAAGGTTCGGCCAATAGAAATACTTATGCAGTACTGCCACTGTTTTCTCGACCCCAAAATGCCCAACGACCCGACTATAGTGCGCTTCCCAAATCACCTCAGCATGTTCGCTTGAATGAACACAAAGGTGTCCCAGGTGACATAGCAGTGCATCCTTGAAGTGAAAATTTGGAACTTGCGTACCCTCCAAGAGTGTCTTGTATCTGTGGCCGAATTCCAGATCGCTCTTGTATAGAAGAAACCAATCAGAAGTCTCGTTCCCACAAGAGTTGAGAATAGTGGTTAGCGCCATGATCGGTGGTCGGCTGAGGCAGTCTGCAACATTATTGGTGTTGTCCTTCTTGTACTTGATGTTCAAATAAAACTGTTGCAGATATGTGGACCACTTATGATGGCGATTGTTCTACAACTTCCCTTGCGTATGTATGAACTGCAGGGGTCGATGGTCTATGTGGATGACCGTTTCCTTCCCCAAAATGTAATTCTTCCATTGTCAGCAAGCATGCACAATGGAATACATTTATTTGTCATAAGTGGGATACTTTCGAACTGTTTCGGACAGTGTCTCACTGTGATATGCCACTAGATGCCCCTGTTGAGTAAGAACTGCCCCAATAACATAGTCATAGGTATATGTCTCGATCTCAAATGGTTGTTGCAAGTCTGGTAATGTGAGCACTAGGGCAGAGTAGAGGTGATGTTTCAATTCTATGAGCGCCTTCTGTTGAGATTTCGACCAAAAGAATTTTTCTTTCGCTCCTCCCTTGGTGACTTGACTCAAGGGCCAAGTGATATGAGAGAATCCCAACATGAACCTGCCATAGAAATTAGCAAGACCCAAAAATTTGCGAAGCTCTGTTAGAGTGGTTGGGCTGGCCAATCTCGAATGACTTGGATCTTGGTTGGATCCACATGTACCCCCCGCTCATCAATAATGTATCCCAGATATTGAACCTCGGTCATGCCAAAAGTGCACTTCTCCAAATTGGCACACAAATTAAGTTGTCTAGTGTTTGGAGGACATGTCGAATGTGGTGGAGGTGTTCTTCCCAAGTCTAGCTAAAGATCAATATGTCATCCAAGTACACTACTACAAATGAGTTGGTGAATGGCCACAAGATGTCTTCCATCAGCCTCATAAAGGTTGCAGGAGCATTCGTCAACCCAAAAGGCATGACTAGCCATTCGAAAAGGCCCTCCTTGGCTTTGAAGGTAGTCTTCCACACATTGGAGGGTTCGATTGGTACCTGGTGATACCTAGACTTCAAGTCGATCTTATTTAAATAATTCGCCCCTTTGAGTTGGTCCAGAATTTCATCAATTTGTGGGATCGGGTACCTATTCCGGACAGTGATCTTGTTTAGCGCCCGATAGTCAACACAGAATTCTCCAAGTCCCATCCTTCTTCTACACCAACACGATCGGGCTCCCACAGGGCGATGAAATCGGATGGATGTGACCTTTCTGCAGCAGCTTCTGAATCTGCCTCTTGATTTCATTGTTCTCTAGAACAGAGCATCGATATATCGATCCATTGGGAAACTGCCCACATGAGGTCTGATCGATCGGGTGCTTGACCTGATAGTGCAAAGGCACCCCTGTGGGTGAGGTGAAGATGTCCCCACACTCCTCCACGACCTTGTTAATTTGTTTTTGTTGTGCAAAGGAGCCATGTTTGGAGGTTGTGGCCATAGTATTCTTCTTGTCCTGAGGGTGGATCATCACAAAAACAAATTTCTTGGTTTTGGAAATGAGCTTACTGCATTGTTTTGTAGTGACCAAAGAGATAACGGTAGGCGGTGGTACCTCTGGTATCCTATAAAACGTATTACCCAAAGTAAAAATAACAGCACGAGGACGAGACTCATACATAGCATATGTCTTCCACAAGTATGGTTGGCCTAATAATACATCAAAAACATCAAGAGGATAAATGTCACATGATACCTAATCTGTGAAGGGCTTGATTCTGTAGGGAAGGCGACACTGTTGGCTGACGCGGAGATCTTGTCTTTGGTGAAGAGACCCATTGGTGTACGGTTGTGGGTGTGTTGTGGTTGTTAAGCCCAACCGATTCACAACCTTTGTTGAAATGAGGTTCTTTTGGATCCCACTTTCAACAATGAACTGTAGCAGGGAACCCTTTACACACATCTAGGAGTGGAAGAGATGCTCCTGCTCCTCTGGATCTTTCGATTCCTCCTTCTGGATCTTCGTGGTGGAAACGATGGCGTTGGTATCCACATCGATAATTTGCTTCCCTTTGTCATTCCCCTTGTTGGGTTTTGATTCAGAGTCGGAACTTGCATTTGATTCAGAAGCCTTCATCTCAGCCACTAGTGACTACTTGGCCCGACACTCACTTGTGTTGTGAGTGGAGCTCTTATGGAACTCACACCACTTTCTAATGTCCTTCTTTGGCTTCACAGTGTTGTTCTTTGCTTGTGACTTTGGCAGGTTGTCTTGGGTCGCCATGCCTTGGCTTTGTCCTTTGTTCTACAGTTTGGGGGCACCTTTCCCTGGATTTTGATTCGCAAATCCAAATTTCTGCTCAATCTTGGCAGCATACTAGTATGTCGTACCAAGAGACGAGAGGTCGAGGAATTCCATTTCCTCCTGAATGTATATGTGCAGACAACTGCGATACTTCAGCACCAAATGTTCTCTAAATATTTGATTACCAACTTTGTGCGCAGGGTATGGAACATATTTGTCAACTCATGCACATCTTGATCCCTTTACTGCCGCAACGTAGTCCATTGTATGTATTGTCCTCATAGCTCCCCACGGGATAATATTGTTCCTTGATGGCGTCTCATAAAGAATTCCAAGTGGGTACGACCAAGAACAGAGAGGGTTCCCCCTCGTCCTTTTTCTCACAGTAGGTTTCCCACCAGTCCTTGACATGGGGGACGAATTTAAGGAGTGAAAAAATAATCTTCTCCTCATCAGAAAAGTCATGAAATGAGAAATATCATTCTAATAGATTCAACCATCTTTCTACGAGGTCTACATATATTTTTCCCTCAAATATGGGAATGTCAAAGTTTACTTGTACCTTAAAAGGGGTGGCGCCTCTAGAGTGACTGCTGGATGTAGATGCGTTGCCGGTGGGCAGCCGTTGAAGGATCTGGGAAAAGCTATCCATCATCGCATTCATTTGTTTCTCAAGGGCCTCCTCGAGCAATATTGTAATGTGATCTCCTACTCCCTCATGTTTCTTTTCTTCCACCATGGGCTGCCATCGGGGTTTGCGAGGCTGATCTTGCAAAGGTTATGTTATCACCAATAACATTCATTTTGGTTAGGAAGGTCATTTGGTATAGGTTTTATTACGTTGGTAAATTAATTCATTAAATTGATGAAATTTTATGAATTGGTTATAATCCTAAGTTTTTAGAGTCCCCACATGTCATGTCATCATGGTCATATCAATAAAAATCTATCAAAAATCTGCATGCATTGGTTCAAATTCGGTTTTAGCCACCTGTCTACTTTTTCTTGAGTCCACAACAAAATCTGTGGAAAACAGGTTGTTTTCGCTACGGATTCACTTGACAAGTCTATAGCGAATCTGCCAAACTCATAACAAAAAACGCTACAAACTCGTGTTTTTCTGCACCAGCAAGGTGATGGGTGAGGTGTCAAGTTTCAAACGGATAGATGTCAATATGAGGTCATGTGATTAGTTGTTTGGAGTCATGGAGCATGTGTGATCATCATTGTCATCCCATCATTCCGTTTAGCCTTCCTATTTTTCTTCATCCCTCTCACATTCGAACTTACCTTTTTTAAAATTATCCTTGTGAGCTATTATCTGCCACCTTTTCCTTTTTCCTCTGAGTATAGTTGTTGTTGTTATCTTTAGAAATGTTCAACCTCTGTCTGTAAGCTCCTTGTTATGCGTAATTGTTCTTTGCAGGTGTCATATTACCAAGCAGGCCAGCGTTGTGTTGAAAGCAATGGCCATGCATGAAAGGACCAACAAAGGGGGCTCAGTGGTATGAGTCAATGGATTTAAAATTGGTTAATGAAGATCCAAGTTTTGCATTAGCCTTCACCAATGTTGGTTGCATGATGTTTTGCTATAAGTTGCAAGGGTATCATGCCCAAGTTTCTAAGGACTTTGTAGTGAATTTTGTTGGCACTGCATCAAAGGTGGGTGTGCTAAATTTCGTGGTTTCTCCTGAAACTATTTCCCAAGCTACAGAGATTCCAAGGACAGGGGAAGAGTGGTTTAAAGCCACCAAATTCAAATTGCAA
The DNA here is from genome assembly GCA_034641835.2 of Pinus albicaulis. Taxonomy (NCBI): domain Eukaryota; kingdom Viridiplantae; phylum Streptophyta; class Pinopsida; order Pinales; family Pinaceae; genus Pinus; species Pinus albicaulis. Next base: position 104,968,598 of record CM076583.1, read on the forward strand.
AACTATGATTAGTTCCTGAAGCTTGAGCACATTGGAGTGGACATGAACTCATGGATACCAAGAAGCTATCTCAAAGAAAATTATTCCAAACTTATGTTGGTGATTCAAAAGTATTTCACATGTGAAGGGAGGTTTCACATGATATATCAGTATCACTTCAGGCTTTTGCTCCATTTCATTGGTAAGAAGCTTATGGACCTTCCATTTTTCTTATTTAGAAGCCTGGGAAAAATGTCAGATAAAGTCCAACCTAGGCCTGAGAGTAGTGAAACTTCAATCTTTCATCATGGATTAATCAAGCTACTGGTTTTGGAAGAGTTGAAAAAGTTAAATAGAGACTAGGCCACATTTTTGTTTCTTAGTGGTTATGAAGTGGATGTGTTAACTCCTAAGAAAACACCTAAATCAAAGACCAACCCTTCAAGTAAGAATGATGAACCTATGGTTGAAGCAGAGTGTTGAGATTGCAACAAGATGATGAGCTTAGTGGAAAGAAATCGCCTTCACTAAGTGGGCCCGCAGGCTATTTTTGACGCAAAGTCTATTTTTAGACTATGTCTATTTTTAGACATATGGATCATATTCTATGAGTTGCAGGATGCTATTTGTGGATGGTTGGTCAAGTCGGAAAAAATAGATGGACTTCTATTTTTAGACATATTGGGTGGAATCTATTTTTAGATTGCCAGTCTAAAAATAGATATGTCGAATATTATTAGCGCTGAATAATATTTGGACTCTAAACATTATCTTATTCTCTTGGAGCACTTCGGTTAAGTGCACAGATGTGGTACAGGAGCTAACATAAGGAATTATGATATTCCTAAGGGTCTACTGGAGCTATTGCATGGAGGACTTCAGTTAGAACTCATGTGACAGAGTTCGGTGGAGTTGATTAATGAGTGTGGTTGTGTTGATTGCTAATGAACATGATTCATTCAAATTGTGTTTAATTAGCGATTAATACACTCGTGAGAGTGGTGTGAATTAATTCAATAATTATAAACTCATTAATCAACTAAAGAATACATCAGTTAACTTCAGTGCATGGACAGTTTCAGTGGATACCAGTGAAGAGATAGGTGAAAGAGCAGTGTGACTATTAGTTGTGACTATATTGTTGCATGATTTGCAACAACCAGTGATTGGAGAAGCCATTGAGGATTGTGCAGTACAAGCCAGGTGGTTCGAAGTTATTTATGAGCCATTCTACAGCATTGATTATGCAATAGAGGCAGGCTATCAGGTGGCAGAGATTGGAGCATGTGTTTTGCTAGATCTAAGGAATTGGTGTGTACTCAGTGGAGTTCTTCAGAGAACTGTGGAGCATTTAGTAGTTATTTACATGATCTCTATGACCTATGTTTCTGAGATGGTTGGGGTTTCGACTTTGGCTTTCCCCTGAAATACGTGTTCATATGTGTGATTGTTTATGGTTTTAATGTGCGCATGCGATTGTTTTTATTCGCATGTAATTGACTGGTGGAAAATTCTGCATGTTGTTGCTGAATAAAATAATTTTGTAATTAGGAGAATCTCGGTGGATAACATGTCCGTTTATTCAAGTTACCCATGGTATCAGGAAGGATATTGATGTGAACAATTGCAAAAGTAACGAGCGGTTGAGTTTTTGGTGGTGGAATTCGAATTTGCAGCAATGTTTTCTTGGTGTCGAAGTTGAGATGTCTTTCAATGGATTGTGATTGGAGTATGCCCTTGAGGGCAGCTCGAATTATATTGCATGGAAGGACAGGATGGAGGCGGTGTTGGATGACAATGGGTTGAAGGAGTTCATATATGCAGAAATTCCAAAACCTGCTTCTAGTGATGCTGCCGCACTTGACGCATGGCAAAAGAAGACAGCAAAGTGTCAAAGAATTTTGTTGGAAGGTGTAAAGGATCGCATAGTGTCCAGCCTTCATGGTAAGGCTTTTCCATTCTTGATGTGGAAAGCGTTGACAGACTTATTCCAAAGCAAGAGCGACCAGAGGAAGTTGGCGCTCAAGGATAAACTCAGGAACATAAAAATGGAGAAAGGCGACAGTATGCCCAAGTACCTCACGAAGTTCATCCAATGCAGGGATGAGCTGGGAAGTGTGGGGGTTATTGTTGATGATGAGGACTTGGTGAGCTTGGCTCTCCTTGGGCTTCCGAAGAGTTGGCATTCCTATCAGGACTCTGTCAATGGTCGGGAGAAATTGCCAGGATGGGAGCGACTTTGGTCGGATCTTGTGTAAGAGGAGATAAGGCGGAGTACCAGGGATGGATCTTCATCAAAGGCATCTGATGAAGAGGATTGCGCTTTGGCTGCCAAATCAAGGAAGGGGAAGGGCAAGAAGAATGCCTTTATAATCTGGAAAGTGTGAAAGACGAAAACGGGGTATGTCCAAGGTGAGAAGTGGTTTTAACATCCTGACATGGGCCATTACCACTAGTTGTCCACGAAGAACACTAATCACTGATTGTTGGATGCGAATTTGAAGGAGCCTTGGCCTATGATTCGAAAGTGGATTTTTCGACGTCGCATGCTTGGTCTCAAGTGTGATGGGTTCGATGTGGTTTCTTTGACAATGGTGTCGTCTTTTCACATGACAGGAGATCGAGATTTGTTTTCTGGTCTGTATGAGAAAGATCTTGGAGTGCACATTGAGATGGGCGATGATGGTAGATACAGTGCGACCGGTATCGGTACCATTTCCTTTGAGAGGGAGTCTGGTAAACCCTTCGTATTGAAGGAAGTGATGCATGTTCCAAGATTGAAGAAGAATCTTATCTCTGTGGCGATGTTAGAAGACAAGGGATATGATGTTGTCTTTAGCGAGGGAAAGGCTTTCCTGTGCAGTAAGGCAACTGGTGAGACCCGAAGGATAGGGGTTCGAGTTAAGAACCTTTATCAATTGCAGGTAGATGGCTGCGCAGCAATGGCAGGCAAGGCAGAAGGAGTGGTGAGCCGGGATGATGGCGAGTTGTGGCACCGGAGATTGGGCCACCTTCACCGTGGAGCTTTGAAGATACTGCAGCAGATTTCTACTGGGCTTCCTAAGGGTACTCTTGCGCAGTCAGATCAGTGCAAGGGATGTACCTTGGGAAAATTTGTGAAAGCCACCTTTCACGAGAAGGATAGTCGTGCCACGACAATCCTTGAGAGAATTCACACAGACGTGTGTGGACCTTTCTCAGTAGCTTCGACAGCAAAGCATAGGTATTATGTGATATTTGTTGATGATTTTTCTCGTAAGTGCTGGATCTTCTTCATGCAGAAGAAGAGCGAGACATACTCAAAGTTCTGTGAGTTCAAGGCACTAGTTGAGAAAGAATCGGGGAAGTAGGTGAAGGCTCTTAGGAGTGACAATGGTGGTGAATTCATCTCTGGTGAATTCAAGGACTTTTGCAGCGCAGAAGGAATTCGAAGAGAGCTCATAGCACCTCATAACCCACAGCAGAATGGGGTTGCTGAGCGGAAGAACAGAACGATCGTGGGTGCTGCATGGGCGATGTTGCATGATCAAGGCCTTCCCATACACTTGTGGGCTGAGGCATGCAATACTGCAGTATATGTGCAGAACTGTTGTCCTCATAGGATACTTGGCATGAGTACACCCGAGGAGGCGTTTTCTGGTAAGAGGCCTGATATTTCCCATTTGAGGATTTTTGGTTCACCTATTTACATTCATGTGACGAAGGATGCCAGGAAGAAGCTGGAGCCGACTACAGAGGTTGGGATATTTGTGGGGTACACTGATACACCCCACAACTATCGTGTGTATTTTCCAGACAGTTGCAAGACTGTTGTGCGACGGGATATCAAATTTCATGAGGAGAAAGCCATGAAGTGTTCGCTTGAGAGGGAGCCACACTTGCATGCATATTAGGAGCTATTAGTTCCTAAGGATGAGCCTCAGGATGTGGATCGGCCACAAGAGGAGGTTCATGGAGTGGAAGAGACCACTCATGCAGCGCCAACCATCAGAGGGCGGAAGCGCACTACGAGCGACGTGGCTCGAAGGAGCGAGAGAAGATTGTAGGAGCACCTACATCACAGCACAGATAGAGACAGTCACCTAACCAATATACTAGACACTTGGCTCTGATGAGAAAGTGTATTGTGACAGAACTATCCTCTTTCGAGGAAGATGTGGAGGACCCTGCATGGGTAGATGCCATGGTGGAAGATTATGATTCGATTGTCAAAAACATTGCATGGGAGATTGTCCCAAGGCTGGAAGGGAAATCAGTGGTAGGTTCAAGATGGATCACAAAGTGAAGCGGCGGCTAACGGGAGTGTGGAGAAGTACAAGGCAAGATTTGTTGCCGAGACTTCTCACAGATGGGGATCGATTATGAGGAGACCTTTGCACATTAAACGGTATTCTTCCTGCGACAATTTCTGCTCTCTTAGCACAGATGGAGCATTTAACGGACGGATACTTGAAGTTGTGTTCCTCATGGTCGGTTGGATTAGGTCCAGGCTTATAGAGGCAGCCTGATTTTTTTTCACGATCTTGGCTGTTGATCGCATATGTGTGCAGGCTCAAGAGAGAATTGTATGGGTTGAAACAAGCACCTCGTGCTTGGTACACACGGATAGACAGTTATTTCACCGGACTTGGATTCTCCAAGAGTGAGGCGGATACGAACCTATACCAGATTGTGGTGGAGGGTAAGTTGTTGATCATTGTACTTTATGTAGATGATTTGATTTTGATGGGTGATGAACTGTTGATACACTCATGCAAGGCTGATCTTGCAAAGGAGTTTGAGATGAAGGACTTGGGCCTCCTTCATTATTTCCTGGGATTGGAAATTTGGCAGCGCAGTGGTGGACTGTTTGTTTCTCAGGGTAAGTATGCCTGGGAGATACTGGAGAAGTTCAACATGCATGGCTGCAAGCCTGTTGATACTCCTCTTACTGGTGGATGGAGGAAGGAGGATCTTGCCAATGGGAGGCAAGTGGATGCCTTCATTTGCTCGGCAGTTGGTGGGGGTGGCTTATGTACGAGGTCGATACCGACCCGACATGCCATATGTTGTTAACCAGCTTGCGAGCTATGGTTGAGCCTACCAAGCTCTTTTGGAAGGCAGGAAAGCATGTATTGAGATATCTCAGAGGCACATCAGGATATGGATTATGGTACAGACAGTCGGATGAGGTGAAGCTGTGTGGCTTCACTAATGCAGATTGGGTAGGGAGCCCAACGAACAAAAAGAGCACATCTGGAGGGATTTTCAGTATTGGGTCGACAACAGTTTCTTGGTACAGTAGGAAGTAGAGATCCGTGGCACTCAGTTCAGTAGAGGCCAAGTATATGGCAGGAGTTTGGCTACATGCGAGGCTATATGATGACGAAGATCCTGGTTGGAATTTTCGGTTCACACTTAGATCCTACTGTGATATATTGTGATAGTTAGAGTTGCATAAAACTCTTAGTTAATCCAGTATTTCACGATAGATCTAAACACACTGACATCCGGTATCATCATATCAGAGATTGTGTGCAGCGAAAGCTCATGTTACTTTCATACATTCCTATGGAGGATCAAGATGTTGATATCTTGACGAAGGCGCTCACCAAGAGAAAATTCGAATACCACAGAGGCAGGATAGGGGTTGCAGATAATCCATATCTTGTTGAGAGGGAGTGTTGAGATTGCAACAAGATGATGAGCTTAGTGGAAAGAAGTTGCCTTCACTAAGTGGGCCCGCAGGCTATTTTTGGCGCAAAGTCTATTTTTAGACATATGGATCATATTCTATGAGTTGCAGGATGCTATTTGTGGATGGTTGGTCAAGTTGGAAAAATAGATGGACTTCTATTTTTAGACATATTGGGCAGAATCTATTTTTAGATTGCCAGTCTAAAAATAGATATGTCGAATATTATTAGCTCTTAAAAATATTTGGACTATAAACATTATCTTATTCTCTTGGAGCACTTCAGTTAAGTGCACAGATGTGGCACAGGAGTTGACAGAAGGAATTACGCTATTCCTAAGGGTTAAGTGGAGCTATTGCATGGATACTTCAGTTAGAACTCGTGTGAGAGAGTTTGGTGGAGTTGATTGAGGAGTTAATGGAGTTATGTTCAGTTTAATTAATCTAAACATAGTTGAGCTAGTTGTATTTAGTCTAACTGATTAATACACTAGTGAAGAGTGGTGTGAATTAATTATTAATTAATTCACTAATTATAAACTAATTAATCAACTAAAGAATGCATCAGTTAACTTCAGTGCATGGACAGTTTCAGTGGAGACCAGTGAAGAGATAGGTGAAAGAGCAGTGTGACTATCAGTTGTGACTATACTGTTGCATTATTTGCAACAACCAGTGATTGGAGAAGCCAATGAGGATTGCGCAGTACAAGCCAGGTGGTTCGAAGTTATTTATGAGCCATTCTACAGCATTGATTACGCAATAGAGGCTAGCTATCAGGTGGCAGAGATTGGAGCATGTGTTTTGCTAGATCTAGCTTGATTAGTATGTAGCAATTGGAGGTTGTGCTGAGAGCTTGTGAGGAGATTTATACAATGATTGTTACATGATCTCTATGACATATAATATACAGATAGTTGGGGTTTTCAGCTTTAAGCTTTCCCATGAAATACTGTGTTCATATGTGTGATTGTTTATGGTTTTAATGTGTGCATGCGATTGTTTTTATTTCCGCATGTAATGATCAATGGTAGAAGAGATTCTGTATTGTGCATGAAGATAAAATAGTGTGTGATCAGGAGAATCTCGGTGGATAACATACCAGTTATTCAAATTTCTACATAGAGGGTGGATAGGAAGGAGAAATGCAACCCATTAGAGAGCCCATGGAGATTAAAATAGAACATGCACAGGAAACAGAGATACCTCAACCCACACCTACAAGTAGCAAGCCAAAGCCTAGCAAAAAGAGTCATGGGAGAATCACTAGGACCAGACAGTGGGAAAAGGTAATCTTGAGGACATTTTACAAGCCATAGATATAGAAGAAACTGCTGTGGTCAAAGTTGTGGAGGTCAAAGGAGGTAAGAAGAAAAATAAAGGCTTCACTACCAAGAAACTTGACTTTTCAGATGAAGATGCAGGTTTTGTATTTAAACCAAGAAAACCTCTCACTAGATTACAACTGGCCAAAGGTATCAAGGCTGATAAAAAGGTTGAAGAAACAAAAAAGGGAAAACAACATATGTTAGAAGATATCATTGACCTATCCCCAACAAAAGAAGAAATCATCAAATAGAGGAAAGGCAAGGAGAAGGTTACTGAAAAATTTGAAGTGGAGCTTTTAAAGGAGCGGTCGAGGGAAGCTACGGAGGAGGTCATTGAAACAAAGCTGGAGTTGGAAGAAGCTAAGCTAGAAATAAAAATGGTAGAGGATTTCAAGGAGAAAGTGAATGAGCAGATTAATAATTATGATGAAGCCCTAAAAAATGCTAAAAAATTGTTGAAGAGAACTCTCCCTTTACGCAGAGTGATGAAGGATACAAGGAAAAGGAACAACTGGCTGCAGGCAGAGAGAAAGAAGCTCGAACATCAAGTGAAAGAGTTGGAGGTGCAGATGGAAATGATCCAAACATAACTCAAGAAAAGGGGTTTAAAAATGACTGTGATAAATGAACTTGTTGAAGCTGAAGCCACTGTTGCCAAGGGTGAAGCTACTGTTGTTTGAAAGGGGGGTAGAATACCTTTTAAATATTTTTTGCCTCATTATAGTTCATCACTTACAGAGCCATTAGCAATTTTGAAGAAGAAATCAAGAAATTTTTAGGTTTGTTATCTATTAGGCAAGTTCGTAGTGTGTCTCAAGCTTAAAGCCGAGAAAATGCTACGAACTCGTTGAAGATGATTTTTGGTTATATATGTCAGGTTTTGTCATGAAAAAGGTAAGTAAATGCACATATTTAATTATTTTGACTCACTAGACAACCTCAAATCAGCAAAAAGAGTAAACAGTTTGCAGAGATGGTCGAAGTTGAAAACGCTACGAACTCTCGCTACAGACTTGCCTAAAAGTCCCTTGTTTCTGCAGCAAAGAGGAATTTGGAGATCTTTCAAATTCGATTATCTTTTTGGGACAAGTCAAACACCTGGAAAGGTCAGAAGTCATCAGTTGAATGTTTGGATGAAGACACACTCCTCAACAAAGTTTTTCAAGTTACCAACTCATCATGGAAGCCACATCAACAATCATGACACCACCTCCTCAAATTTCAGAAGACAGACCTCCTGACTTGGTGGGAGTATTTATGGTTCAATCATGGTCAGTGCCACCTCAGGAACATGATCTTTTTGATGTAAACATGCAGATTTTAAATTTTGTTAATGTAATAAAGAGTTTAGAGTCCTATTAGGCTTCAAAGTCCTAAAAATAGCAGTTGTCTACATTCTATCCTTGTAATTTGCATTTGGTTAGTCAAGGTGTCATTAGAAGCATTCAAAGGTCTGGCCTTGCTGGCAGACTCATTGTAAAGTTGCCTAAAATTATAAATAGGCAGATAGTTGATGGAGAGAGGGTTGATTGATGTTTTCACTATAGACTACTATTGTAAATCCTTTTATCAGTAATATACAATGGCAACATACTTCTCTTTACCTGAGATTCATTGATAATCTTATGAGTGTTTGTCTTTTATGTTATGTTATTCTATCTCCAATATCCTAGTTGTTTGATTACTTAGAATTCATGGCCAACATACTCTAACATCCTTCAAACACTTAGTCTGTTGTAAATGTTATGTTTTCATCAGAATATATATGCCTCAGCTTCCATGAGAGGAGTTTCACATGTCACTGAGTTTGTTTATACTGACTCCATATGCCCAATGGTAGTAATTTGTCTACATCTTTCACATGCACAAAAATACATTTAAAACCAATTTCAAAGTTAGCCATTTGTTGAGCTTCATTTACATAATATCATCTTTATCCTTGAGAGAGCCTTCTCAGGCTGGAAAGGCTAAGTTTAAGCTAAAAGTAGGTTTGAAATAGTTACTCTAGGTTGAATGTTGAAGCAACCCATCAGTATCAATTTAGTGATAACAGATTCAACCAGATCGAGCCCTGACTCCTTATACCCCGACCTCGTTGGGGATATGCAAAGAAGGATCGAGAAATAGCAGACCACTCTGATACCACTGATCTGGATTTATGCAAGAATATAATGAAATACATAAATACACATAAATGCAGAGGTGCAATATAAATAAAACTTCATTTCATTAATAACAAATAACTGAAATATGCTTATAGATAAAATGGAAATAAACTAGCTAGGGTGCTAGTAGCTTATATATGAGAAGAGATGTGGCGGCTACAGGCCTCTGAATTGTGTTACAATGAGGCTTGGGGGCTTATTTATTATTGAGAAACAATGGAAAACCCTAAACATCCAAAAACCTAACCCTAAGAGTTGAAGCGCCAAAACTATGGGCCTTATTTGGGTAAATTGGTACATCAATCTTCCCAGGGACGTAACTTTGGCACATGGTATCCATTTGACACGCACAATACCTCATTAGAAAGATCGATTTGAGGAAGTTCCTTCGGTGTTTTTCCCAGGTTTTCCAAAAAATGTTGTTTAGGGCCTCAAAATGGCTCCGGAAGTTCAGGGCTCGAAACACTGCTAAAAATAGTAAATTGTGCTATAATTAAGGAAAATGAAAAAAACTAAAAGAAACAATGTTGGGGCCCCAAGTGGTGTAGGTAGTAACCCTGTATAGAAATTATCAGCAAACAAATTCTTAAAAACATAAAATTTACAATAGCGAGAGAATACAACATAAAACAGATATACATAGAGATTTTCCCCTGGATCCCAAATCTGGACTACCAGCTCGATTTTTCGTTATATTCCTTTTAGTGTTACAACACATATATACATGTTGAAGCGTTCGTAAACCCCAATCCATTAACCCTGGATTAGAAAACAATTGTAGTTCCCTTGAATGGATCTACAAAATACCAAGGGCCGAAAACCATCATGCCCCCAAACCATGTGCAAACCCATGCACAAAACCATAGGCGGGTCCGCCACCAAAAAATAGGAAAAAAATAAAATTCCTGGGGCAGCACAGGGGACTACCCGCCCCCTGCAAGCCGCCCCTCCCTGTGACCCCCTCGCTACGCCCGACGCAATGTACAAGGGGGGCTATCGCCCCCCATGTGACCCCCCAGCGCATGCGACTAATTGTGGAAATAATATAACACATACCCAACTCTCTCCCAATTGTTGTTTTCTTTCCATAGGGGGCCACAGGAGAGCTTTGTCATTAGTCAGCCCTGCAATACCCATTTTTTCTCTACACCAAGAGAAGTTCTGAGTGCTCACAGTCTTCATCAATGCATTTGCAACATTCTTCAAAGTGTCCACCTTTACCAACAAAACCTTTTTATCCTTAACCATATCTCTCACAAAGTGATATTGAACATCAATGTGCTTTGTCTTTGAATGTTAAGCAGGGTTCTTAGCTAAGAAAATTGCACTTTAGCTATCGCATTCTATCCTTATAGCTTGTTGCACCAACCCCATACTTGAATAATCTCTGCAACCAAACTGCTTCCTTGCTTGCATAAGTGGCTGCCATGTATTATGCCTCTGTAGTTGAAAGAGCCACTACAGGCTATATTTTACTCATCCAACTGACTGCACCTCCAAATAGGCTAAACACATACCCACTTGTAGACCTTCTTTAGTCCAGATATTCAACCCAATTTGCATCGACAAAACCACGGATGTCTACATCTCTGTCCAATCCTAGTCTTCCCTGGTAGCACAAACCATAATCACTAGTGCCACGCAAATATCTGAAACCCACTTCACTATTGTCTAATGCTCCTTCCCTGGTTTTGACATAAACCTGCTCCATACTCCCGCTGCATGTGAAATGTCTGGTCTAATATAAACCATTGCATACATCAGGCTACCCACTGCACTTACATATGGAAGACGAGACATATCCTCCTCTTCTTCTTGTGCCTTGGGACACTGTTCAACAAATAGCTTTACACCTACAGGAATAGGAACCTTCACCGGTTTACTATCCTACATATTCAAACTCTGCAATATTGTCTCGACATACTTCCTCTGGTTTAACTAGAACTTCCTCTTTGCCCAATCTCTCTTAATTTTCATGCCCAAAATATAGTTTGCAGCACCAAGATCCTTCATTTCGAATTTGGAGGACAATTGGGTCTTCAAATCCTAGATAATTTCTTTGTCATTTCCAATCAGCAACATATCATCCACATACAAGACCAAATAAATAACACGGTCACCAATTAATTTAAAATACACACAGTGATCCTCTTTGCTTCTGGTGAAGCCAAGTCCCTATATATAGGTATCAAAATTTTGATACCACATCCTTGGTGACTATTTTAACCCATACATAGACTTTTTTAACCTGCATACCAGTACTTTCTTACCCTTCACCGTAAATCCTTCGGGTTACTTCATGTAGATCTCCTCTTCCAAATCCCCGTGAAGAAATGTTGTCTTCACATCCATCTGTTCTACCTCAAAATCAAATGCAGCAGCAACAGATAAAAGTAATCTAATAGAAGTAACCTTGGCAATAGGAGAAAAAATTTCACCAAAATCAATTCCCAGTACCTGGGAATAAACTTTTGCTACCAATCGAGCTTTGTATTTCTCCACCTTGCCTTCTACATTCATCTTCTTCTTAAACACTCATTTGCTCCCAATGGGCTTCCTTCTAGCTGACAACTCCACTAGATCCCATGCCTCATTTTTGTGCAAGGATGCCATTTCATCAACCATGGCCTCCTTCTAGAGTTTTCCATCCTATGAATCCAATACCTCCCTGATAGTTCTAGGATCATCATCAGTGATAGTTAAAGAAAAATTTGAACGGAAAGTATATGGAATATACCTTTTTGGCTGCCTTCTTTCCCAAACTGATCTTCTGACAGTTAGAGTTTGTGGCTCTTCCTCTTCTGAATCTTGTTCTGTTGTAGAGTTTGATTCGTCCTCCTTTAGCTCAAACTCTATCTTCTTAGGTTCTTTTGGTAGGACTTCATGTTTAACAACATCTTTCACTTCTCTAAACACCACATCTCGACAATACACAACATTCTTTGTTTCTGGGTTCCAAAGCTTGTAACCTTTTAAACCATCCTTATACCGAATAAAGATGCACCCTTCAAATTTGTTATCCAACTTGATCCTTTTCTCCTTTGGAGCATGTACATATGCATCAAATCCAAGTACCCTCATATGTGAAAGAGAGGGTTTATTTCCAGTCCATATCTCACGTGGAGTCTTATCCTCCAACGCTGATGAAGGTAATCTGTTAACTAGGTAACATGCAGTCTCCACTGCCTCTGCCCATAATTCCTGTCCTAACTCAATACCACTGAGCATGCTTCTTGCCTTTTCCATTAGTGTTCTGTTCATTCTTTCCGCAACTCCATTTTGCTGAGGTGTGTATGGAGTAGTCTTATGTCATGCTATAACACACTTCTTACATAACTCTTCAAATTCCTTCTTGCAGAACTCTCCACCATTATCTGTCCTCGACACCTTTATCTTATTCTCTGTCTGGTTTTCCACTAGTGCCTTAAATTCTTTAAATATGTCAAAGACTTCAAATTTATTCCTAAATAAATATATCCATGTATTCCTTGAGAAGTCATCTATGAATGAAACATAGTACACATAATTTCCCAGTGATGGAACTGACACAGGTCCAAACACATCACTGTGCATAAGATCTAATATCTTGTTCACCCTCTTAGCACCAAAAGGAAAACTCACCCTATTCTGCTTCCCATATACACAATGTTCACATAAATCGAAATCCAAAGAGAAATTAGAGATACCTTCTACCATACCATTACCATGTAGTATACGAAGGCCCTTCTCTCCAATATGTCCAAGCCTTTGATGCCATAGCATCGTCTTTTCTCTAGAGACCGCTAGGCTTTCTGCTCCACTTTTAAGAACCACAAAACTGTTGCACCCATCAATAACAGTGCTACCTTGAAGCTTGTACAAAGTTCCAATCCGAACTCCCCGCATTAATACCAGTGCTCCCTGAACCATCTTGTAGGTATCTTTCTCGAACACTGTTTTTACACTTGCATCATCCATCTTGCTTACAGAAATCAAATTTCTGGCCAATGCAGGGATATGCAGAACACCAGGAAGTGCTATAATCCTTCCACCTTGCAGCTTCAACTTGACTTTTCCACGTCCAATGATTCTAGCCTTCTTATCATCTCCTAAGAATACATCACCACCATCATACTTCTCATACTCGCAAAACCAGTCCCTATGGGGAGTGAAGTGAAAGGATGCACCTAATTCAATCAACCATGATTCATGATCTACATGTGTATTTGAAGAAGAAGCCAAATACACATCCCCACCTTCGTTTGAGGTGATTTTTGCTTCTGCAGAAGGAGCATCATCCTATCCCTTTCCTTTCTCAGGAGCTTTAGATCTGCAGTCCTTTTTGTAGTTCCCTTCCTTTCCGCATTTCCAGCACACCTTTACATGCTTTCTTGGAGATTTAGGTATCCCTTTAGATTTAGATCTCCCACTCTAAAATGTATTTTTGTTTATGTTTTGAGACCTTCCGTGTACATATAAGGCATATCCATTATGGCCCTCCATATTTCTTCGTCTCATTTCCTCTGACAACAAGGTTGAGACAATTTCATCAAAATTCAAGGTAGTTGTATTGCTACCTATTTCAATAACAAGATTGCCCCACGAATCTGGTAGAGAAAATAACAAACTGATGCACTTATATTCATTGAAGATTTTAAAATCAACATATGACAACTAACTTACCACAATATTGAAGGCGTTCAGATGCTCTGTCACCGAGTCTCCATCATTCATCCTCAGGTTATACAAATTTTTCCATTGGAACAATTTGTTCACCACAGACCTACATTGGTAAAAAGTCCCTAACTTTACCCACAAATTCTTTGTCATAGCTTCCCCAGATACATTCAAGAATACTAAATCTGAGATACACAACCATATTGTTCTCTTTGCCTTCCGATCAAACTTCACCCAGCCTTCATATGAAATTTGCGTTGGTTTATTACCTGAATCTACCATGATCCACTAATATTTATCCACCAGCAGATCCTCCATCTCGAGCTTCCACAACTCAAAAATCTGACCATTAAATTTCCCAATCTCTATCTTTCCAATGCTCTCCATCTTCTTTCACCGCAAGAATTGATCCCGCAGATCTCCCATTGAATAGGGTCTACCACATGCCCAAGCAAAAAACCCCTCAGAAGCAAAGGCATCCCCTTGAAGCCGAAACAACTCTGAAACCAAATGTAGGTTTTAACCCTGTACAAAAATTATCTACAAAGGAATTCTTAAAGACATAAAATAAACAATAGTGAGAACAAAACACAAAACATATATACACAAAGATTTTCCCCTGGATCCCAAATCGGGACAACTAGCTTGATTTTTCATTATATTCCTTTTAGTGTTACAACACATATATATACATGTTGAAGCATTCATAACCCCAATCCATTAACCCTGGATTAGAACGTAATCATAGTTCCCTTGAACGGATCTACAAAAACCCAGGGATTGTCCCATGATTTTATTATTTGTTATATTAATAATTTCTATCCCATGGGATCATAAAACATAACTAATTTTGTATACATGTGTTTATAACTTTGCAGTGTCATTGTCCTTTGTTCGTGCATGGGTGTGTGAAACATGACTTCCCCAAGACCTAGGACGCGCCATATCTAAATTATCTGCATTTGTACGTTGAATCACGTTAAAGGAGATTCATGTGGCTAGCATTCCACTGTGGCGTCAAGAGATAGTTGAGATTGTTTGTATGTTTGAGAAGGAACTGCCAACGAGTTTCATGGACTTGCAGGTTCATCTTCTAATCCACCTAGTAGATGAGGTTGAATTAGTTGGGGTAGTTTCTTGTCGTTGGATGTTCTTCTTCGAGAGGTACATGAAGAAATTGAAAGGTTTTTGTAGAAATTTGAATAATCGCTGAATTATTCACTGAGATTATCCTGATTACACACTATTTGAGCTTCATGCATAATACATAACCTCTTCTACAATTGATCATCAATTTGCGGAAATAGAAGCAGTCGCATGCGCACATTAAAACATAATCAAACACACATATAACATAGTATGTAATGGGGAAAGCTTATAGCTGAAAACCCCAAACTATCTATATATTATAATGATAGAGAACATGTAACAATCATAGTACACTACTCCTCACAAGTACTCAGTACTATCTCCAATAGTTACACACAAACTAGCTCAGATCTGAACAAGTCACAGGTTCAAATCTCCTCCACTGTTTTGCCTGCCTCTACTGCACAATCCAAGATGAATAATGATGAGATCCAAGTTCGAATCCCACTGGCTTGTACTGCGCAATTCTCATTGGCAATCTCAATCAATGTGTGTGCAAATCTCATGCACAACTATAGTCACAACTGATAGTAGACTCACCCTTTCACCCTCCTCTAACACTGGTCTCCACTGAACTGTCCATGCACTGAGTTAATTGATGTGTTCTTTAGTTGATTTATGAGTTAATAATTAGTGAATTAATTAATAATTAATTCACACCACTCATCACTAGTGTATTTGTTAGTTAGACTAAATACAACTAGTTCAACTAAGTTAAACCGAACACAACTCCACCAACTGTCTCATCAACTCCACCAAACTCTGCCACATGAGTTCTAACCGAAGTCAACCATGCAATAGCTCAACTAACCCTTAGGAAAAGCGTATTTCCTTCTGTCAGCTGCATTTTCCACATCCAAGCATCAAACTGAAGTGCTCCAAGAGGATAAGATAATGTTTATAGTCTAAATATTATTAAGGGTTAATAATATTTGACTGTTCTATTTTTAGCCCGGCAGTCTAAAAATAGATTCCGCCCAATGTCTAAAAAATAGAGGTCCATCTATTTTTACCAACTCGACCAATCATCCATAAATAGCATCCTGCAACTCATAGACCATGATCCATATGTCTAAAAATAGACATAGTCTAAAAATAGACTTTGCGCCAAAAATAGCCTACGGGCCCACTTAGTGAAGGCGACTTCTTTTCACTAAGCTTCATCATCTTGTTGGATTTTCAACAGTTTTGTTCAACAAAGGGCAAAACTGGAGGAGTATATGGTAGAGGGGTACATATCGTATGAGTATTTCTATCATGCCAATGATTACATCAAGCATATCGACAACACACCAAGTGCGGTGATTTGGGACGATTAAAGGGATGAAGACAAAAGAGAAGGGGAGCTTCTCCAAATGAATGGAAAAAGGTGCATGATAAAGAGTAAGTGACTTATAATTTGTCAAATTTACACAAAGTAAATATTCACATTGAACTTCGATATAATGTGTATTTTGATCTCATATGTACTATATGTCGGTGTGATTTCATCAGGGAATGCAGAAATTGAAGCAATGAATAAATTCGTTCTTTACAATTCTGAAGTGACACAACCATGGGTCGCATTGTACGAACAAAAGAGGATGAAATGGGATAGTGATAGGAAAGAATTCAGATGGTTGAATGGTAGAAGTGTGCCTTATCTTGATCATTTAAAAGAAAATATGCCAATTATATGCTCCAACAGTTGGGTTGTTGACTAAGTCAGAGAGAAATACGGTGCAACCGGTTGTTACCCGCGTGTTGAAGAGGATGCGCTAAACGTAGGGATTGAGTGCAACAACTCGGTAATAATCTATTTATGTACATTTTAAACTTAATAATGCACCTCTGAAATGTAACATCTATATTTTATATATTTTAACAGTTGGATTATTAGGCACATGACACTATGATTTTTTAACTTTTTATAGGTGCATTTGTTCCCATCTACGTGGGAATATGGACACCATTTTCACACAGAAAATGCCGATGATGGACACATGACACAAGACTATGGAGCGGAAGTCAAGTTTGATTAATCTAGTCGAGCTAGCCATGGTGGTCAAAACCTAGTACAAGGCACATTAGGTTACATCAGAAAGATATAAGAGATCATTGAAGTGGACTTCTCTTCTTTCCAATGTGTTATTTTTAGGTGCAAGTGGTGGGACACCTTTGATCGAAATAATGTAAAGGAAAATTGCGATAGTAGGCTGATATGTATCAACTCTAGAAAGATGTGGGATGAAGCTAAGGAGCCTTATGTTTTCCCCAAACACTGCAACTAGGTGTTTTTTTACCCAAATGTGTTGGATAGGGATTGGTGGTTCATATTGAGACATGGACCTAGATCAAAACATACTATTGAGAACAATAGTATTATCATGCCAAGCGAGTTGGAAGATAATGAGGGTGATGAGAACAGAAAGTGATATGGTACATGTGTTATTTCATCATTTATACTATTTAAGATGAGTTTTTATAAAGAAGAGGACTTAACCTTATAACTAAGACTCTCTTTTTCCAAATATTATAATATGTATTTTGAATTAATTGGTTTGAATTGTGGTAATGTTAAAATCATTTCACTTGATAATTTGCAATCATGTTGATCTCGAAAGCAATGCATGTATGAAATTCTTTTTTTTGTTATGTCAATTCCTAAAATAATACAACTACTTGATTGCTTTAAATGGTTTTTCACTATATCATTACTTAAATAAATGCACCCTGTATATATATATGAATGAGATCTTCAAAAAATTTAAAATGTATTAATGTATACTGTTATTTTTGGTATGTAAGATCATAATAAAATAATGATAATTCTAAACAAGAATTTATTTGCATTATTTTCTAAACTTTATTATGTTACAAATATTCATATTATTCTAGATTTATTATTTTACAATTATTTATATTCTTACAAATTTACAATTTTACAATTATGGTAATTTAACAATATGTACAGTGTATATTTTACAATTTTACCATGATTCAATTTTAGGGTAGTTATGGTTCAAATTTGATAATTAATTTACAATTTTACAATTTTAATAAAATTGAATCATGGCAATACATAAAATTACAATTACAATTTTCCAATTTCACAATACAATTACAATTTTACAATTTTACATAGAATTACAATTAAAATTACAATTACAATCACGATACATATAATTACAATTACAATTTTACAATTACCAATACATAATATCTATTAAATATCATGATTTAATATAAAAAATAAACATCACAATCATGATAACCATCGTACAAACATCATATTCTAAAAAACACATTCAAATTCGCTAATATCACCTAATCATCATGATCACGATCATCTAAAAATACACAAGCATTGTATAACACCATCACGACACAAACAACAAATATGCATCTCATGTCAAATAACCGTTTATATATATATATATATATATATATATATATATATATATATATATATATATATATATATATATATATATATAATGTAAAAAATATACAACTGTAATAGAATTGCATATAAATGTCAAATATATGGTGGTACATCAATACTATAACTATTCGAAGGTGCCTGCTTAGGAGGTGCTTGCTTAGGAGGTGCTTGCTCAGATGGTGTCTGCTCAGGAGGTGCCTATTCAGGAGATGCCTGCTCAAGACTAGATGTTGGATGCTCATCTCCGCGAGGTGAAGGAGGAGGAGGTGGAGTACTAGAATGATCACTCCCCTCATGATCATCATATGAGTTGTTGTGTCGTGCATCTCCATGGTGCCTAACCCTCCTAGCTTCTAGTAGCCTCGAAGCTCTGACGATATGATGCATAAGGCTCATCATATCGCGCGACATGTCCCTCAAGAGCTTTGTCAGCGTACGATCTGCCTGGATGTCTTTGATCGTTGCAGGGTGGACTCCCTCATCAACCAGGAGTATACATAGTCGGTTTCCCAACTCCATCCTGAATCGAATGTCATCCCTACACTACATGCCCACGGGTATCTGCACCTGAGGAGGTCTCTCACCCTCTGCGGCCTCTGCCATCTACAGGATCATTCGATGGGGGTGGAGGCATGTCCTCAACGAACATGCCAATATCTACAAAATATATAGTACACGACAATAATTAGACAATTTCATTAAACAATTTAATAAAACAAGTTAAAGAACATGTTAGAATAAATTTTATTGTAATTAATTAAGACAATAAAATGAAACTATATTAATTTAAAGAAAACATTAATATAACCTCTATCATCTGGTGGCTCATCTCATGTGAAGAGGATGTTGGTACACCCTCACCAGTCCAACCCCGCGTAAGGACACAACACCATCACGAATATGTGGTCATCCTCACTAGCTAGTATCTCCAGCACATCACTAGAAATCTTGGCCGGATACTCTGACAGGCCTCTCTTGGGCATCATCTCGCCCCACATGTGCATCTTTATCTGTATCAGTATCATCGACCTACGAGGCTGACAGACAAATGTAGTCCTCGTCTCCGGAAACCTCTCAAAAAATAAACAAAACAACTCTGAATCAAAAGGGAAAGTCAACCTCCCACGTGCCTGAGAACGACATCTACCTAAGGCTATACAAAATTGTCGCAAAATAATGACAAACCATCTAATAAGTCATGGCCTCTGGAATAAAGAATCAACATAAAATAAAAGAGGGAAACTAATGCGTTGCCTGTCACTGGTATAATGTGTAATCATGGTTAGTAATAGCGAGAAGCACCTAACCTCCTTTGGACCAAAAGAAGCAATCTATAGTTGTCCACCAATCACCTGAAGATATGTAGGAGAAAGTATATCATCCCTAATGTATCTCTGAGAGTACACCAACTGACTCCCTATTGCATAACTGACGGGGACATCAGGGAATTGGGGCAAATCCTCTCCTCTTATAGATAGGCCAGTGATAAAATACATGTCCTCCTCAGTGGGCTGGTACCGCTATTCAGGACTGACACAGAAAGCTTGTCAGTGGGCATCCCACCTGTAGATCAACTATACTAATAAGCCATTGTGCCCCTTCAGGGCTGTAGCCTCCTCATAGAACTTAAGGAGGCCTACCTCCCTTGATGAAACTGGGTGGGTGGCGTAATAGGGCAAGGGTACAAAAGTATCTCCCTCTCCCTTGCCTCCCACTGTTGTATCATGTTATAATTGTCATCGCTCTGCTCTTGTTGTTCTCTTTCCTCTCTCCGTTGACGTCGCTAAATGATTCACATATTAAATACATCAACCTCCCTCATACATAAAACATAGTTTTTTATTATTAAATGACAAGTGTATTTACAAATATATAAATATAACTTTTATCGAAAAAAAACAAACATTCGGTGCGCCACAAAAATAGTTGTGCACCACCAATGGTGTGTACATGTATATCACGTACCATCCATGGCGAGCATAAAAAAATGTCACACACTGCGACAACAAAAAATATTACTTAAATAATTATTATAGGCGATGCGTTGACAAAACATATCTACTGCAGGGTGTTTGTTATAGCGCAACGCACCGCTCGCTTGTGATATTTTACCACTGGCGGTGCGGTACCAAACACAAACTGCCCCAGTGGGGTATGTTTGATCGACGCACCGCACATTAGGTCTGTTCCCATAATATCGACGCATTGCACATTAGGTGTGTTCCCTTAATATTGACGCACCGGGCCGTATGTTTATTTTTACATAATGCACAGTGTTTTTCGGTAAACTAACGCACTATCGTAAATAAATTGTTATTAAAAAAAAAAAAAAAAAAAAAACATTGGTGCAGCCAGAAACTGACACGCACTGCACTATTTTATTTTTATTGCGATGCGATTTTTCTCGGTAGTGCATAGGGCTGTCACATTAACTGCCCGGTGCGGTTTCTGTTAACACCATTCATGGCACTACCTGTAAATTTACAGCGAGCACCGAGAACGGTGCGAGAAACATATACATTGCCTACACATTTGCACGTCGAGGAGGTATCTTTCCAATGGAATACTAAAAACCAAATTTGCCCATTGTTTTGCAAAATTCGAAGTCCACATGTTGAGCAATGGACAGAAGCAATGCGAGCAATTGGAGCACCGATGGCAGGACACCTTAGAGAAGCAAAGGTCACATTGGTGCTTGATATCTCTACATCACTGTAACAAGTAAAAATGAATTTTTATGGCCAGTATTTTTTTTTTTGGGTGCACTGGATTACTGAGGCACCAGGCCGGTTTGTATGGAGCGCACAATGCTTCCTTCGAATAAAAACCCTATGTCGGAGCGTCGTTGTACCTAAACCGCACCGGGTCATCGTCGTTATTAAATAACACCAAAACGCTGAAAATGCATCGGGTTGGCAATATACGACCAACATCAGGCATGTTATATAAAAAGCACCATATATTTTCATTAAATAAACACCTTATGTCAGGGCGTCGTATCACCATAAATGCACCAGGGCATCATTGTTAGAGTATAGCACCGCAATGGTTATATTGTGAGTGTCTTGATGTGCCATTTGACAGTATGCACCGACGCAATTTATCTAAAACATACCGGTTTGTTGTACGTATGAAGTGCACCGTTGCATGTTATGATTATAAACACACCGTGAAAAAACATTCGCAAAAACATCCACCCACCAACCTCCTCCAGTGACCTCCGCTACAAACGAATATCTGGGCTACTTTTATAAGGGCTTCCTAAAAAACATCCGCTAGAGGGTCTTTTCCTTGTTGTGCTCTACCTAAGTTGTCCAAGGCTCTAGGAATTAGTAACTCAACCCACACCCTTTCAGGGGTTCAGAGCACTTGTTCCAACCGCGGCTCCAAGGACTAGTAATTCAACCCATCAAGGGCTTCAAAGCGTTTGTCCCAACCTATAGCTCCAGGAACTAGTAAATCAACCCAAGTTGTTCCAGGGATTCCAAAGCGTTTGTTCCAATCCACAACCATAAGGAACCTGAGAAGCAATCAGAAAAAAACAAGTGGAAAAAACCCAAAACACCATGGCTATCCAGGAAATGGAAAGACAAGGATGAATCTACTCTCAATCGAGGAAAATATCCATGCCAGTGACAACACATAACCAGAGAATCACATGCATATACCATGCATCCAAAAATCAGAGAAATCACACATGCAACATGTTACCTGCAAAGAAATCTAGTTGTAGTTGTTGATCCAACTATTTCCTTGTGCTCCCTGCTTTCCTTTGCCCTCTTTATCCAAATCCAAGTGAATGCCAAAGTGCTCCAAGAATGCTCCAATATTTCTCTAAGTGTGCAAGAGTACGAGAGAATGAGAGAATGAAATGAGAGAGCCAAAAGTGAACTAACAAAAAGCTATGAACTAATCCTTATAAGCCTTTTTATCATTAAGGTCTTTATTTTCTTCATTTTCCTTCATTTTCCTCTAATTTCCCTTGCATACAAATCCACATCTCTTCACCTTAATTTTCTCCTATTTTCCTTTATTTCCATAATTAAATGCCAATTTTTGCCTCGTTTCCTTTGCCAATTTTCATAGCCATTATTTAATCACAAGTGATGTCCACACTAATGTTTTTCCCAACATTCAGGTTGGAATATGTATCCCATGACCTTGCTCTTATTTTGTTTACATGGAAAGTCAAGTGGCGGTTGTTACAAACCCCTCCCCATTAAGGCACCATCCTCAATGTTATATGACACATATAACTAGAAAATCGCTGAAAACAAAACATACTACCCATGGAGCTTTAAAACATAGCTCGATGTAGTATTTACAATTACATCCTGCTGAAAACAAAACAAACATACTGCTTATTAAAGCTTTATAACACAACTGAGTGTGGTATTTACAACAACATCCATATATATGCCCCGGAGGCGAGTGCTCAGCAATGAGAAGATGGGCCACTTGGACGCCGTGTGGCAGGGCACTTGTCCACCCCACGCGCCTGCACATGGTCGCCTGCCCGCTGATAAATGCTGGAGCATGGCTCCCTTTATTACCACCCTCCCCAGCTTTCACGAAATGTCCTTTGGCTGATGTGCATTAACTAAGCCTTGACTTGCATCAATGGCTCTTAAATCTGCCCTCTGCGCTCCTCCATTTGTCTCTCCATCCAGCTCTCTGTGTTTGCCTTCCGCATTTCTATTTCGCCCTTGACTCTCGGCTCTGCTCAGTCTCAGTGCGATTGCCTCTCTCCGAGGTCTCATTGCGGGTGCTCCTCTGTTGCACCTGAGAGCATCCCCTCCTTGTCTCGAGCTTCCTCTCACTTGCTCAACATGCCAAGGCAACACATAATGAGATGTCGTTGCCCTGGTGGGCGTGGCCTTCCCTCCAGACCCCCTTCATCGATGGCCATTGGCAGGGAGGTGAACCTCTTTGTGGATTGGGAAGAGCCGAGTATGCTCGACCCTATCAACCTATCCGCTCAGTTGTCCCTTATCTCCCTAATCCCCTGCCTGAATCCTCTGGTCTCCATCCCAAAAAGCGCCCTCGAAAATCCACAATTCAGTTTGCACCTGTCTCCATTCCTTGCAAGATAAAAGCCCTGCCTGTGCAGAGTGCTTCCAACAGCAGTCATCGCTCCAGCAGTGGCTTTGGTTCTCACAGCGGTCGTGGCTCAAGCAGTGATGAGGACGGCAAGGAAGACGACACCAACTTACATACAGCCTCCTACAACTCGCGAGTTGCCCAAGGGTTGCTTCTACCTCCTTCTTCTGTCCACGAGCCTAACAAGGAGAAGGACGAGTCTCTTTATGATTGCAGGATCGTGGAAGAAGCTCCCAACCTTCCTAAGAAGAATGACGGCTTACATTAATTCCAATTGCTGGGTGCTCACCTCTTACTCCAGCTATCTTCTGCCATTATCTAGTTTGCAAATGTTTTGGAACTTTTTTCTTGTTATGTTTCAATTTCAGTCTCAAAACTAGACATGCTGGTTTCCCATCTTGGGGAGCTCCTAATGTAGAAATTTGAATAGCTGATATATTATTCACTGAGATTCTCCTGATCACACACTATTTTATCTTCATGCACAATACAAAATCTCTTCTACCATTGATCATTAATTGCGGGAATGAAAACAATCGCATGCGCACATTAAAACCATAAACAATCACACATATGAACACAGTATTTCATGGGAAAGCTTAAAGCTGAAAACCCCAACTATTTGTATATTATATGTCATAGAGATCATGTAAAAATCATTGTACAAATCTCCTCACAAGCTCTCAGCACAACCTCCAATTGCTACACACTAATCAAGCTAGATCTAGCAAAACACATGCTCCAATCTCTACCACCTGATAGCCAGCCTCTATTGTGTAATAAATGTTGTAGGATGGCTCATTAAATAACTTGAACCACCTGGCTTGTACTGCGCAATCCTCATGGGCTTCTCCAATCACTGGTTGTTGCAAATATGCAACAGTATAGTCACAACTGATAGTTAACTTGCTCTTTCACCTATCTCTGCACTGGTATCCACTGAAACTGTCCATGCACTGAAGTTAACTGATGTATTCTTTAGTTGATTAATGAGTTTATAATTAGTGAATTAATTAATAATTAATTCACACCACTCTCAATAATTGTATCAATCAGTTAAACTAGATACAAATAGCTCAACTATGTTTAGATTAGTTAAACTGAATACAACTCCACTAACTTCCTCAATCAACTCCACCAAACTCTGTCACATGAGTTCTAACTTAAGTATCCATGCAATAGCTCCACATAACCCTCAGGAATAGTGTAATTCCTTCTGTCAGCTCCTGTGCCACATCTGTGCACTTAACTGAAGTGCTCCAAGAGAATAAGATAATGTTTAGAGTCCAAATGTTATTAAGAGCTAATAATATTCGACATATCTATTTTTAGACTGGCAATCTAAAAATAGATTCCGCCCAATATGTCTAAAAATAGAAGTCCATCTATTTTTTCCGACTTGACCAACTATCCACAAATAGCATCCTGTAACTCATAGAATATGATCCATATGTCTAAAAATAGACTTTGCGCCAAAAATAGCCTGTGGGCCCACTTAGTGAAGGCGACTTCTTTCCACTAAGCTCATCATCTTGTTGCAATCTCAACACCTAATACGCTCTACTTATGGACTGGTTTCCCCACCTAGGGCAGTCCTTATTTTGCTGTTAAGTTTTTGATTACGAGCATTGTAATGTTTTGTCGTGTATGATATAATAGAAGTAGTATAAATTAGAAAAAAAACATCCATATATATGTACATATACCAAAAACTCATTTGCTTGAACCAAATAATAATGAAGGATATAGAGTTTGCATCTCATCAACCATCTCCCACATAGCTTCATTGGCCCCAAAGTGCTTCTACGACACTTTAACTTACTCGATTGCTCGATTTTAGAGCACGAGTTGTTTTCTCTGCAATATGCACTAAGGTTATTGCTAGAATTCTCCCTCTAGTTCCACCTATAATATAGACTAGTCAATCACATGATCAACATCCTGGACATATCTCTTAAGCAGTGAAACATGGAAAACATCATGGAATTTCACTGTTGGCATCAGTGCAAGTCTATAGGCCATTGGTGTAATCCTTCCAAGGATCGTAAAAGGCCCACAATACCGAGGTTCCAGCTTGGTACATGATCCAATCCTCGAGGAGCTTCTCTTGGGCTTTAAGTGCAAGTACACATGCTCCCCAAACTTAAATTCCTCGAATGCCCTGTGCTGA
The DNA here is from genome assembly GCA_034641835.2 of Pinus albicaulis. Taxonomy (NCBI): domain Eukaryota; kingdom Viridiplantae; phylum Streptophyta; class Pinopsida; order Pinales; family Pinaceae; genus Pinus; species Pinus albicaulis. The sequence goes on from CM076583.1 coordinate 104,994,243, forward strand.
TCCACATAAATAATATGTATGTCATGTGTTTCCTTTATATTCCTCTTAATAATCTACATTTATTTTTCCATCTTAGCCAACATGTCTGGTCCAATCAACACTTTGTTCACTGGATCACTCTAGTTTATAGGATAATTACAACCCTACCTGTAAAGTGTCTCAAATGGACTCATCCTCAAGGACTCCTGATACCCATTATTATATGCAAACTCTACCAGTGGAAGATACTCCTCCCACTTCCTTTACTAATGCAAAACATACATCCTCAACATGTCCTCCAGAATCTTGTTAACCCTCTTTGTGTATCCAGCTGTCTATGGATGATAAGTTGTATCGAAAGCTAACTTTGTCCCCAAGCATACAAACAAATGCTTCCAAAACCTGGAAGTGAACTTGGAATCTCTATCTGATATAATATTCTAAGGAACACCAGGCAATCTCATTATCTCCTTGATGAAGATATGAGCTACCTCACTAGTTCAATTAGTAGACTTCACTGCAACGAAGTGAGCTACCTTACTTAACTTGTCAACCACTACCATGATGGAATCATGTTTCTTCGATTTCCTTGACAAACCTATAATGAAGTCCATGGAATTGGCCTCCCATTTCCACTATGGAATCAGAATCAGCTACAATAAACCACCTGGATGCTTACACTCTGATTTTACTTGGTAACAATCCAAACCTCTAGCAACAAACTCAACCACCTCTTTCTTCAAGTTCGACCAATAATAGAACTTCTTCACAGTTGTCAAAGTCTTTTGATATCCTAGGTGACCTGAATATGACTTGACATGAAACTCCCTCAAGATAAGATTCTTGAGCTCACTATTAAATGACACATAAATCTTGTTCCTGAATCTGACCAAACAATTTGTTGTGAGATGATACTACTCATCCCTATCACCTTCACCCTACTGTTGCAACCTGTGCTCTAGATGTCGGTACATGTCATCATGCTAACCTTCCTGCAAGATTTTCTCCTGCAAATTCATCCCATAAGAGCTCACAACTAAAATGTGATTCACCTGTACTCTTCTACTAAGAACATCCATAGCCTTGTTCTCCTTGCCCTTAATGTACATGGTATTGAAGTCAAACTCACTGAGGGTAGCCAACCATATAGCTTGCCTGGATTTAGATTGGGTTGGTCAAAAAAGTACCTCAGTCCATTGTGATCACTCATCAATATGAAGCTCCTGCAAATAAGATAATGTCTCCGCATCTTCAATGCATGAATAGTAGCTTCCAATTCAAGGTCATGAGTCACAGAGTTATGCTCGTGCTCATTCAAATTCCTCAACTCATAGCACACCACCTGTCCTTCTTGCATCGGAACTCCACCAAGTCCCTTCTTGCAAACATCTATACATACCATGAACTCTATATCAGGATCTACAATCTCCAAGAGTAGAGAATTTGTAAGAAAATGCTTCAACTGCTCAAAACTAGTTGCACACTCCTAATTCCATTCAAATTTCTTTCTTTTCCTCTACAAATATGTAATAGAGTAGTAAATCCATGAGAAGTTACCTATGAACCTCCTATAATATCCTGTTATTCCCATGAATGATTTGACGTCATCGACATTTCTAAGAGCTGGCCACTCCATTATAGCTCTAATATTTTCCAGGTCCATTGTTATACCTTCGTTGGAAACTGCAACATGCCCCAAGCAATGAACTTCGGTTAGAAAGAAACTGCACTTGCTGAGCTTGGCATACAACTGATTCTCTCTGAACAATCTCAACAATGTTGTCAAGTGCTCTGCATGTTCTTCCTCTTTCTTATAATATATCAATTTGTCATCAATGAACATTATCACAAACTTCTCCAGATAAGGACGCAATACACTATTCATCGAACACATGAAAGTAGTTGGAGCATTAGTAAGACCAAAATGAACCACCACAAACTCATAATGCCCATGCCTGATACGAAATGAGGTCTTGTAAATATATTCTTCCTTGATGCGCACCTGATGATATCCTTATCTCAAGTCACCCTTTGAAAACATTGTTGCTCCCTTCAATTGATCAAACAATGGGTACTTGTTCTTGATACTCACCTTGTTTAACTGCATGTAATCAATGCACGACTCGAGAGTACCATCCTTCCTCTTTAAAAACAATATTGGTGCACCCCAAGGCGACACACTCTACCTTATCTATCTCTTATCAAGCATTTTCTTAAGTTGTAACTTCAATTCCACCAACTTTGGAGTCCCATATTGTACGGTGCATCTAATGTTGGTGTTGATCCTAGTGCCAAATCAATAGATAAATCCACTTCCCTATGAGGCGGTGACTTTGAAATATCTGCTGGAAACACATCCTAAAACTACTGCAAAACATGATACCTGTTCAAGACTTCATCAACCTCGACATCCTTTCCTTTGTCACTGAAAATATACACTGCAAATAATACACACCCTTTCCTGCAACGACACTTCAGGCATAGTCATAACCATTCTCACTTATGTAGGCTTCTTATTTCCCTACAAGATTCTCTTTTCTCCATTATCATCCAGGCACTCAATAGTCTTCTCGTAATAATATACCTTCGTCCTATGAAGGTATAAGCAATCCATTCCCAAAATCATTTTGTATGAACCCAATGGAAGCACATTCAAATGTGTTGATGTATGCATACCCAGTGATGAACTCTTTTCTTGGTCCCTGTAGCCAACTACACCAACCAGGACTCTGCATGCACTTCTTTACTCAAGTCACACTTATCCACCAAGTTAGGTGTTATAACCCTAGTTTATACTACATTATAGTAAGAGAGACTGAAGATCAACTTAACTTAGTTTCTCACTAGAATGCATCCTCTTTCACATGTTCCTTTACTTGTGTGAGATTTATACCATGTTAAAAGGGTGAAATTACATAATCGAGCAATTTCCCATAATTATATTTTCCAAAATATTATAATTATGAGATAATAATTATTTCATAATTGGGAAAAAAGGTTTCTAGAGTTTTCCATTCCCAATGAGATCGACTTGACCCACTTGTGTATGAGTTGGCTAGGGGTCCGTTATTGCAAAATTTTCCTAACTTCTCGAGCCCCTAAGTGTCTAGATACATTCTCTCAAAGGATAGAATGAGCCTATATAATCTCACCAAGAGGAAAGGGAGTTAGATCTAGTATCCACACTATAGTGTGAGAGCTATGTTGTATTGGGAGAGGAGACCATGCTACAATCTCGAGGAGAGAATCCAATTTGTTGAAGGTATAATTGTACCATTTGATTCATGATTAATGAAATTACATGTTCCTTCCTATTAATCTATGCTTATGGTTGATTATACATGTTAATGTTTATTTGAGCTCATAGTCTTCTGCGAAAGGCTATTTTTAGTCTTTGTTTGGTGATGCATGTGTGTAGGTAGTAGATATATTGAACGAGGCAAGATCTCTTGGTCGGAGCGAAGACTTTCTACATCAAACCCAACACCCTTCACCAATCTGCGAGGGTTGCAGGTGTGAACTCAAACCCTTAGTGTAGGGGCTACATGCATGATTGATTGCTTGACCATATAGATGAAGATTTATATTTGTGATTCAAATGGTATCTTGTTTTGTTGTTTGGAAAACCTTGCTTAGGCCATAAGGTTGTGGATCAATAGCTCCTTGTGTGTGAATTTTTCTACGACAAAATTGGTACCTTTAATGGGAGTTTGCCATGGTTGTCTTTAGATCTCCTCTTCTTCTTCATGATTTTGGTTTTGTCTTGTTTCCATTGAGTTTTCTATGGTTTTTTGGAATCATTTTGATCTCCATTGAATTTACTTGCTTCAAATCTGATTTGACCTTAGTTATGGAGTTCTATTTTTGTTTTTTATATGAGAGAATAGTAGATTTGGGAATTAAAATCAAATTATGAAATTTTATGTACAAAATTTGATTGAATTGACACATATTTGGATTCCTCTCAAATGTTTTTCCAAAACAAAACAAAACAAAAATCACTGAAAATAGGCTCTGTATGAGGATTTTATGGCCAATTGAAGTTAGCTAGTCGAATTTTCTTCCCAACCGCACACACAGGTTTGCCTACATTGCAGTTGAGACTTTTCAACTGAATTTGTTTAGTGTTGAGCATGCAGTTATAACCGCACTGAGCACGACCCTTCTGTGTGGTCAAAGCTCTAACTCCAAAACTTTAAAAGCTCCTTCCGAAACCCTCTGCCTTAGAATTGATTTGCTTTTGTCCCTTTGTGTGGAGTCTGGATCTATCTCAGGTCTAATTTTGGTTAGCTGGTTTGTTTGGATTTGAGTGTTTATTTTTGGAAGGGTTTCTTGCTTCATTTTGGCTTTCAATAGTCCTCTCTCTCTGATATCCTCTGAGCTTTTGGATATGCTATTACTCTTGCTATCAACTATTGCATACCCTTGATCTGTATCCACCTTATTTGGCTTTTTTGAGGTCCTCCATTGCCCATCTTCTTCAAATTTTCCATGAGGTTTCTTAGTGCTTTGGTTGAAGTTATTTCCTTCATTTTGGAATCTCGTTTTCATATTTGTGTGCTGGATTAAGTGATAGTTTAGATCTACCTTGCATTTCAGTTTTGCAACCTTTTTTCCTTTGTTTGGATTTCATCACTTTTACTTGAGTGGTTTTTCTTTTGTTTGCTTGCTTTCGTTTGCGAGTGGTGGTGTTTTCTCTTTGGTTGTGTGGTTTTCATCTAAAAACGTTTATTTGGGTGTGTTTTATCTATTTTATTATCACCCTCTCTTAATCTTCTTTAGGCCATCTTGCCACTAGGGCTTGGTTTTGACCTTTGTAGAACATTGGCTCTTGTTGAGACATTGTGCTAAAGCCCTCAATGTTGACACTGACTTCCTTTTCTAGTTTTGGCTTTCTTGTTGATTGCTTGAGAGAGCTTGTTTGGCTTTAAATTCCTAATTGTGACATTTTTCAAGTGCTTTGTATTCTAGCTTGGGGACTCTTTTGGCCTCTTTTCAAATAATTTTTTTGGGTTTGTTTTTGCGTCACAATTCTTATAAATTTGGGGATTTTGTATTTAGTAATCAGTGAGAGGTGCATTTTGGGTAGGAATTTGTGTGTTTTGAAGTGAAAGGCTCGTACCCTCCTGTAGATAACATTCATCCAATTGAAAAGAAGCACTTGCATAAAACTGCATTAGGGTTACAAACAAGAGTCTATCATACCATATAAGTTCCAAGTCACATCATAACTGTGTAAACAATTGCCATTTAAAATCAACACGATAATAAAAACAACTAGACTCATTTTTTTCTTTCACTGGTAGTACGCCAATATTAGCTTAGGGCAGGGTATTGGAGATAGGTGTGTGAGTCAACTGCTTCAAGACTACAAAACAAACTTGGCAACTTGCGGTAGGGAGATAAATCCACTAACAGTAGTGTGGTCTGGGAAGATATTTTAACAAGAGTGTTAATCACGAGCTCACACTATAGGTTTTAACCCTATACAAAAATTATCTGCAAACGAACTCTTAAAACATAAAATAAACAATAGCGAGAGCATAAAACATAAAACATATATACACAGATTTTCCCCTGGATCCCAAAATACCAGCTTGATTTTTCAATATATTCCTTTCATTATTAGAACACACACACACACACACATATGTTGAAGCATTCATAAACCTCAATCCATTAACCCTGTATTAAAACATAATCGTAGTTCCCTTGACCGGATCTACAAAATATTATGGGCAGAAAACCATCATGCCCAAAACCATGTGAAAACCCATGCACAAAACTATAGGCAGGTCTATACACCTGAAGCTAGTCGTGGAAAGAATATAACACACACCCAACACACACTTGGGCTAGGAGAGGTGATTTACCCCATTTCGCTTAGTTTCGGGTAGCGCAGATTGTGGAATTTGCACACATTACAAACAATGTTATTAGAATTTTGTTGTAGCACTTGGGGGCCACCTGGGAGGCAACTCTCAAGGGGGTTTCAAACTTATCTATCCTACCCTTGCGTGTGAATTTGGCTGAAAATTGTCCCCACAGGATGTGTTATTGTTGGTGATAACCTTACTGTCCATTATTTTAGGGCTCATACACAGGTACAAGGTCAGGCTCTTCTTCTTTGTAACTGGGACAGATATTAGTCATACTCTCTTAGTCTAGGGGGGGGTGCCCCACGGCTAATAAGGGCACTTGGACCGAGTTCGCAGCTAAAAGGGTTAGGAAGCAGGTTTCTAATATAATTGTTCCACCACCAACTTCTTTGTATTTGGTTTGTGTGTGCCTACTTCCTAGGACTTTTCTACTGCATGTTGTTTGGTCCAAGTTAGTAGTTTGGCCTTAGAGTTGTTTGTACTAACTTAATTTGGTTAATTTACATATATTCACTTGTTGAAGCTTCGAAAATCGCTGCTTCGAACACTGGGGGATAACCACTCGGTTGGGACCTTAGGATAGCTCTTTTTCCGTTTGGTATGGTGGCTCCGACTGGATTGATAGGAACAATTTCCTAATAATTTAAATGGGTTGGTGATGGAATGATTGGGTGATTGGAAAATGTGACTAAATCACTGAAATAAACTATCTAATCTAATCTATGACTAATAAAATAATTCTAAAACTAACCCGGGTATAAAATGTGAATACAACTTTAAATTGTTTCAACTAACCAATAACCATGAAAATGTATTATAGCTTAATTGAAATATGCAGTAACAAATAAAGATAACTCTGTTTAAGAAATTAAATAGAGTTATAATAGCATATTGCATTCATCATTTCATATATCATTTGCATATACTGTAAAAGATAAATATTTCTACACACTCAAAAATGATATGTATAAAGAAATATTGTAAAACGAGTATACATAAACGATATCAATTTAAAAGAGAATATCACATAACATAAGAAAACTAACAGTGAATAGATAGAAATACCATATCCATCTTGATAATTTCCAATGCAATCCGATATCCAACTCCAACAACTTCAATGTAAAACAGACTCCAAGATATAGAAATGCAATTCTTAAAGGCAATTTTGCACAGAATCACCAGATGTGATCCTTTATAAAAATATAAGAGTCAATGAAGTACAGAAATGTAATCTCCAAGTCAAAATATTACAAATTCAGGACCTCTTTCTAAATGCATGAAAGGGGTTTAAATAGGTACTTAATAAAACAAAATAACTAAAACTATTCCTACAATCTATCTAATAAAAAATCTAGAAACAAAAATGCGATCTTGAAGTGAACCGATTCATTGATTATCTGTTGTGTTTGATGTGCCCAAATGGCAGATTTTGAGCATTTCTTTCACTTCTTCTGGATGACTAAGCTTTGAGTGTAACTGCCCTGTATATGTGGCATCAGAGAATTCAGGAATAATGTAATCGATGGCATTTGAAAGAAATTTAATCACTGTTTGCTGACTATGAGGCTTGATAAGGTAGGTCCACATCATATCCCATGATATTCCTTGCAGTTGGCTAATTTGCTGATTCTTATTGATTATTTCTTGTTTCCATCTGTAATCAATTTCTTTTACCCTAAGTAACTTGCCTAGGGTACAATCCGAAATCAAATTGATTGTATACAGGCTATTATTCACCAGCTGTGTTACATTGTTCATCATACTTTTAGCTCTGGATGTAGCTCCTTCCACTTTGATTAAACACTGTTACCATTCTACAAAAATAATTTCCTTATGTCTCTTCACAATCCTGGGAAGGTTTGCTTTTCTTCCCGACTCCGAGTCTTGCCATAAAAGAAATTCTGAAATTTTTTTCATCAGCTTCATCAAATTCAAGTTTAAGACTGACTCCTTCATCTATTAAGGAAGATGTAATTTCACACAAGGATTCTGCTTCTGCAACCTTTAGACAAAATTCATTTAATTGCTGAGACAATAACTTGCTTGTCTCCAGGGCTTCATTTTTGAACTGATCCAAATTAGGATAATTCTTAAACGTGTCTAATCTGGATTGAAACATCTTCTCTTGCTCAATCTTTGAAGTCTTCTCATTTTATAGAAGAGTTTGTAATTTTGCTACCTCTTGGTTTAGCTGCTGTTGCTTTTCTAAGGTCTGTTGATCAATCCTTTTCTTTTCAACAACAAGCTGCTCTTCTAGCTGTTTGGATTGGAGCTCTTCATCCTGCAATTGCTATTCTAACTGGATAATTTTCTGCTGGTTCCCTGTAACCTGTTCTTCTAACATAGCTATTTGCAAATCTTTTTGTTTCATTAATTGTGTAACTTCAGAGGCCTTTTCTATAGTTGCAGCACTATAGGCACCTGCGTATTGAGATAATTTAGTGAGATCCTCAGATGGATTCACCTCAACATTTTTATAAATAATATTCATAAACTCGACCTGTGATGTCGAAAGTGCATCCTGATCAGTTCTCCTCCTTTTCCTTTGCTTTCTCACAACAGCCCTATGCTTAGGACTGTAAAATACATCCAGAGGAGGGATTTCTTCTATTTTCAACATAATTTCACCTGTGGGATTTTCAGGAATGACTTTTATATCCTGGTCTTCCAGAACATTAACTTGGGGATTAATCTGTTGTCCTATTTGCTGGGCAAATTGTTCATATTGGCTCAGCAAATGAGGAGAAACTATAGTTTCAGCAGATTCAACTACCTTTTTAGCAGCTTCCTCTCTTCCAAGTTGAGAATCTGGATTATTGTTTATGCCTCCTTTCTCAGTATCAACTTTGCTGCTAATGTCTTCTTTCTGTATAACAGGATTAGTCCCTATTACTTCTTTCTGTGTCTGTATGATGACTTTGATGGCAGATATTTCTGTTACTGTTTTGCTAGATGTATCCTCTGTTTCCTTCTGATGTGATTCATTCTCCTGCTTAGGAACTCTTAATTGATCCAGAGGAACTTTGAGTAATCTCTGGCTTCTAAATAACATAAAATTATTCATCTCTTCAACCTGGAATTTGGACTTGGCCAAATAAAAAACTTGGGACAAATTATCTACAGAAACGAATAAATCATCGAACATATCTGGTTCGTGTTCAAACCGAGCAATTGAAACAACAGTAATAAAATCAAATGCCACCTCCCTTGGGTCATATTGTCTCCCTGGGATTGTTGAAAGCTTGAGATTGGTTAGCTTGCCAACTTCTTTCTCAGCATGAACAAAATTATTGAGAGTATAATCTCCACATTTAAAAGGAAAAGTAGGCCACATTAGCTTCTTGTTGTTCTTCGAAGTCCTGGACATGCCTTGTACTGTTAGCTGATATGAAATTTCCTGTGCTAACAGTTTATCTGGAACATACAAAGGAAGAATATGTGGTTCTACAATACTTCCGAAAACTCTGATATATGTGAATCTTTCTTCTCCGAACCAATCCCCAATTGAGGATAAATCAATTTAAGCCTTCTCAGAAAGTCTAGGAGGGAATCGACCAAAAATAGTTTGATAAATCGGGATAAGAAAACTGTGACAAACTCTATAAACATGGCTTTTGAAATGCCCCTTCCACAAGAACTTGTGATATATATGAATAGGAACAGGATCTTTAGGGGTCCATTTCCATCCTAACATGGGAAATTTCGAGTTGAAGCATAGGGCGTCTAGAATATAAGCACAAAAGTAAAAAGGAGTAGTATTTCCTGTGTTTTTTTCCTTCCTATATTCAAGAATCCTATTGGCTATCCTATAAGAAAGAATGACAGCCTAGTCCATTATCTCGGAGTTTATAGCGGAGTGTATTAATGGCACCATTTGTATAGAAAACCTAGCTGAGTTATCATTCCCAAACAATCTGCACATCATTACTGCGACATAAAAGTAAGGAGGTGAAAGAGACTCCATAGAGTACATCCCTGATGCCTCGTGTTTGTGCTTTTCGGGAGCCTTTCTCCATTCTCTAATCAGCTCTGACTGATTTTCATTATTCGCAGCAAATTCCTTGATGAAGTCTTTGTTGTATATTTTCTGCAGGTCTGGAAGCTGGTACATTGCTTTAATGTCCTTTGCTTTGAACGACCCGAATATTGCTCCATAAGTTGAAACAAAGGTTCTGTTTTGGATAGCCACATTATAAATTACCCACCGAATAACATCATAATATGGAAAAATGTTCGCCCGAGCTGCAATTCGGTGCAAAAATGAATTGGTCAGTGTTTTAAGGGAATTTTCTGAATCTGACTCTGAATCGTCCTCATCAGGAACTGTTGCTTTCGCCACAGTTACCTTAGGCTTTTCCCTTTAAATGAGGTTATATACCTCTTCCTAGGATAATTTACCAAGACCTTGGCATGACGTGTCTGTAACCAGCTTAATCTTAGCTGGTTTCTCTTTAGGTGCCATGGTGAAAACAGGGGCTTTTACTGCGACAACAACTTTTTCCTTCCTGGATCTCTTTGACATTTATGTATCCGGAAACGTTTCCCTTGCTCTGGGAATGAAAGGATTGAGTTTTCTTTGGTTCTGCAAAGGAAAAAACAGTTCAATCGTGGTAATAACTCAAATGAGGAGAACAACTGTATAACAATCTATTCATTGATTTTTATTTATTATCTCCGTGTTTAAAACATAAATGCCCTCTAAAAAGTCACACTCACATATTTAAAACAAAATCATTTTCATTATTCGTTTGATTTCTTATTCAATATCATACGTATAATCGGGAGTTGGCACTTTTTGAAATAAGTGTAAAAATTACCTTTTGAATTCTTGCGATGCGATGAATAAATAGTGTATGGGCATTAAGTAATAATCGCATTGGGTTTTTTAAAGGTAAACATAATATGATTTTTGCCGATTTCTGATTGTGATGGGGTGGGGCCTGCCGCGTCAGAGTCTTTAAATCAAACAAAATAACGTTTTTTTCTTTGCAATGCGATTGCGATGAAGCGCATCGCATTGGGGTTTTGCAATTGACCACATAGAATTTGTTTAAAGTTTTGCGAAGAGTGATTGCGATGAACTCCGTCGCATCGGAGTATTTCAAAGCAGATATGATCACTTAAAAGTCTTCCGATTTGCGATTGTGATATGACTCATCACATCGGAGTTTTATTATAATAAGTCTATGAACAATCATTCTCCGAAATGCGATTGCGATGAATCGCATCGCATCGGAAGTATGCAAAACAAATATGAAACTTAAAAATCTCTCCGATTTCCGATTGCGATTACTGTACACATCAAATATTGTTAAATATAAAAAACTTTATGTAATATTTTGATATGATAAAGCTTTATATCTCATCGGATCGGAAATTCTTTCAATGTTGTATTTGTTTATACACACTTGTTAACAAAGATATGCAATATGTATTTTTATCAATGAACTCTTATTTATAATTAAAAAATGATCGGATTGTTTCTAAATCTTTTATTTCTATCTAGAAAGAAAGATAAAAATGGGACCTATTTCTAAATAAAATTTATTCTAAAAATTTAGAAATGGGGAGGGTTGTTGTACAGTACAACAATTGGCGATTCGCTGGAAGAAACAGTTATCTCTGAAAAAAATAAAATGAACACTATATTTCTAGTAAGTAAATTTTTTTAAAGATAATGAAAACTATCTTAGAGAAATTTTTTAAATAAATTCTAACTCTTAAAAATAAATAAATAAATACAAAAATCACTTACAATTTCTTTCTAATTCCTCAAAGATAACAACATTTTTTGGGTTATCTCAAGCTTTGATTGGTTGATAATAATGAAGTAAGTGGACCTTTCCAAGTTTAGCTTTTGTGATATACTCTATTGTCATAGGCATTGCCTCTGCTGCCAGCAAACGTCCATAGTCTCAATAGGGTTACCTTTTAACCATTAACCGTTCATTTTTCCATCCAACTAAGATTATGCATTTTTAAAAATAAATTCATAAGACATATTATCTCATGTTTTTTGTCTTTTATTTATTTTTTTAATTTAAGAGCCATTGTTCTGGTTTGGTAGCGAGTTAGTAACAATGCCATTCACTAGTTGTAATTAAACTGAACAAGCTGGCTCGTGATGAGACCCCTTATCTTACTTTTATAAGCCATTACCCTGTTTTGGTATGCAGTGTTGGTAATGTCAGTTTTATTACTTCTTATGATCATGGTAAGCAGGATCGTGATGAGACCTCTTATGTTTTAAATTTTGTCATATAATTTCTTAGAATTACATTCTAAAAAATCACAACCTAAATGGATGGGGTGAAATAGTTTTATCCTTAAGAATCAATGGATGACAATTTTTCAGAGTTTTTTGTTTGCTAAAGCTTGAAAAAGTCTTTAATTTTTAAAGATAACCTTTCTCTGCTTAATAAACTTATAATGATTTACATTTTCTTCAAAGTTTCAAAAGATCATGCAAATGTTTTGAACAATTTTTCAAAGTTTAACATTTTATTTTAAACTATCCAAAATTGTAATCATTTCCCTAAAAATTCTTATTTACACAAAATAAGTATTTATAACATTTTTCCTAAGACAATTTTCTAATAGTAAAAAGTCAATTAGATACTATTAACAACCTTTGTTTACAAAAACAAACAAAAATTGCAGAAAGGAATATGTATAATTAAGAAGGGGTTACCACCTTATGAAAAGAATTTCTTTAAGATAAGCCCATTTACAGGAAGAGATTCTCTCTTTCCTGTTAAATCTTGGAGTATGAATGTATATGAGTCTATCTTTTCCGCAATCTGAAATGGTCAAAGCCACATTTTCTGAAATTTGGTATGCTTACCTTTTTCTTCATGTTCTTTATCCCATTTCAGAACAAGATCACCAATTGACAAATGTTTTGAGCCGGTGGAACTTGAATCAAAAGAAGATTTTACAAGTTGTTGATGTTTTTCATGAATACCTTTTGCTTTCTCTATATCTTCTTCTAATTTAAGGATTTGATCAAATCTCAACTGAATGGATGAGGAAGGATTTTCTTCAATGAATTGCACTAGCGCTAATGATGGAAGAGCTAGATTTGATGGTATTACAGCTTCTTTTCCATAAACTAAATTGAAAGGTGAAGCTCCTATAGAAGCTTTAAGAGTAATACGATCAACCCATAATGCAAAGATTAAAGGCTTGTGCCAATTCTTTTGATTTTGATCAATGGTCCTTTTAATGATTTTGATGAGATTTTTGTTAGTGGATTCAGCTAAACCATTACCTTATGGATAATAATTTGCTGAATATTTCAATTTAAAACCTCTTTTAATTGCAAATTCCATTATACTATTACCAGAAAAGTAAGATGCATTGTCGAAGACCAGAGCATTAGGTACACCAAACCTGGTAATGATGAATTGATCGATGAAATCAATAATTGCATCAGAATTAACTACCTTTAGAGGGATTTCTTCTACCCACTTTGTGAAGTAATATGTTGTTGTGAGTATGTATTTGCGCTGTTTGGAAGAGTGAGGTATTATCTCACCAATGATGTCAAACCCCCATTGCTCAAATGGTTACTCAATGTTTACTGGCTGCAAAGGAAAAGCTGGCTTCCTTTGTCTTCCACTAGTAGTTTGACAAATTTTGCACTTCCTCACATAATCGTGTGTATCTTTGAAAAGGGTAGGCCAATAATATCCAACATGGATGATTTTGTGAGCTGTGGTATCACCTCCAAAATGACCGCCTGCAGGTCCATCATGTAATTCCTGCATTACCTTTTTTGCTTCAGTTTTTTCAAAACATCTTAATAGGATTGAATCAAAATTCTTTCTGAATAACACATCATCAATGATTTCATATTTAGTAGCCTTCAATCTTAAAGCATGTTTGTTCTTATAACTGAGATTAGAAGGAGCATACCCATTTTTCAAGTAAAAGATCAAATCAGCATACTGTGATTCAAAATCTGTAACACTTATCTGACTTACTTGAACAACATTGTCTGGATCTTGATTTTCTAGTATGTTATGAGCTCCTGCTAATAATCTGCAAAAACCTTGACCTCTAACAATCTTTGCTGGTTTAATATCAATATCATATTCTTACAAAGCTGTCACCCAATTAGCCCTTTTTTCTCCTACTTCTTTTTGAATTAATAATTGTCTCACTGCAGAGAATGGGACAATAACTTTTGTATGTGTTTTTAAGAGAAAAGGTCTAAAATGAACACAGTGAAGGCTTGTTTTTCTACATCGGAATAATTAAGTTCAACTCCTTGCAGATTCGAGCAGAAGAACGAAATCGGTGCTTCAATTTGTTGATCATTAAGCTGTGTTAAAACAACAGCATAGGATGTTTCGATTGCCAAAGTATACAAAATAAAATCTTTAGAAAAATTAGGAGTATTCAATGCAGGTGCATCAATGATTTCCTTCTTGATTGAATCAAAGGCTTCTTTCTCTTTATACCCCCATTTGAATAATGAATTTTTCTTAATCATATTCTACATAGGTAAAACAATTGGAGAAAAATCGGGAATGAATCTTTTTACAAAATTAATCAGACCTAAAAATGATTGCTTGGAATTTTTATTATGAGGTAAAAAAATATCAGAAATTTCTTTAACTCTGTCCGGGTCGATATATATACCATCTTTTGACACAACAAACCTAAAGAGTTTTCCTTCATCGAGAGCAAAGAAGGATTTCTTTGGGTTTAAGGAAATACCAAACCTTCTACATCTTTCAAATATTTGTTTTAGATCATGTAGATGATTGGATCTCTTCTTTGAATATATTGTTATGTCATCAAGATAAATAACAACTGATCTATTAATTAGACCCTTAAATGCTATGTCCATGGCTCTCTGGAAAGTAGCTCCTGCATTTACTAAACCAAAAGGCATTTTCTGATAAGCATAGGTTCCCCATTTGGTTCTGAAAGTGGTTTTCAACCTATCATCTTGATGTACTAAAATTTGATTATAGCCTGAAAATCCATCAAGGAAGGACATGAGTTCAGAACCAGCTACCTTTTGGAGAATTTGCTCCATGGTTGGCAATGGGAAATTGTCATTTTGACATGCCTTGTTTAAATTTCTGAAATCAATACAGATTCTAATATCACCATTTTTCTTCCTGACAGGTACCATGTTGGAAACCCAATTAGAATGTCTTACAGGAAAAATGATTTTGGCTTTCAAAAGTTTGTTGAGTTCTGTTTTGATTTGATCTTTAAGATTTGGATGAATCTTTCTTAACTTCTGTTGAACAGGCTTAACATCAGATAGCATTGGAATTGTGTGTTGAATCACAAAAGTGTCATAAGTCTTTAAGTCCTCATAATTCCAAGCAAAGACATTTTTATATTTACTCAGAAGTTTGATGAAAGTAGATCTTTCATCTAGAGTTAAATTGAGTCCTAGATTAACATTTTGTGGTTTAGAGATAGAGCCAAGATTCACTAATTCAAACTTCAAAGTTGAACTTTAAAATTTAGCATTAGTAACTTTCTTGAATCTGTCTTTAATATCATACAGATCCTCAAGTTTAACAATAGATTTAGGAATCGGATTTTCATTATTTCTTGAAGTAATTTGCAGATCATGATCATCTTCATCAATAATTTGTTCATCATAGGATTTCTCAGAAGTTAAGAAATTCAAAATATTTTGATCATGGTAGAATACTCTCTAGTTGGTGATATTATCTGGGATAGATGGGCGAAAAATCAATTTTACTGAAAATCTATCAGGACTGCAATCTTCAGCAGGGAGGAGTTTGGATGAAACATTAGCTAACAAGTCAGCTAATGTGTTTTGATTTCTAGGAATAGAAGAGATATTAAATGCTAGAAATTGAGTGGTAAGGTCTTGTACTAGGGTTTGATAATGTTAAAGATGTCCTGAAAGACAATGGATGGTATTCCTTACTTGTCTTATGACAATTTCGGAATTTCCATATACTTTCAAGTATTTTACATTTAACCCTATGGCCTTATAAAGCCCTTGAGTCAAGGCTTCATACTCAGCAATATTATTAGTGCACTCAAATTCTAATCTACATGATAGCATGGTTTTCTCTCCGTCTGGATCTATTAAAATGCATCCTGCTCCTGCTCCATCACTAGATTTTGATCCATCAAAATATAATGACCAAAATAAAGTTTTATCTACAGGTTTATCTACAAATGTATCAGAAATATTAACAATTCTAGAAGAATCAGATTGCAAAAAAATTTCAATTTGAGAAACAAAAGTATTTACAGAAAAGGGTGATCGTGGTGCAGTAAAATTCCCAAGAAATGACTTAGCAGAATAACTTCCAAGAATATTTTTGTTGAAAGCTATAGGTTCGTTCGGCTGTTCAAATTCAGTTACAGTGTGCGTCATATGTTTTTCTCGCTCGATTTTGATTTGATTTGGTTTCCCTTTATAGGGAAGCCACATATGTGAAAAATCAGTTGCGATATAACCATTAAGTTTTGTAGACCAGTCCCTGCTTAAGACTAATTCATATAATTCAGGAATATCTGCAATTAGAATATCAATTCTTTGGACAATCCTAGGATCGAAAGCTAGTATAATGGTAACTGAATAGATTTCTCCTACAACTTGAACTTTAGAGCGATCCAATTGTACAATGTGAACTGTAGACTTTTGTGGTTCAATATTTAATTTCGCACAAACTGAAGTAGGCATTATATTAGAGGATGCTCCAGAATCAATTAAACAATTATGCAAATTCTTATTGTAGATTTCACAAGTCAACAAAAACGGAGGTGTTTGAGAATTTTATCTTTCTCCAATAAGAACAGTATCTGTGTCATCTACTTTGTCAGGTGGCTTACCAGTCCCTTGAGCTGCTTTGGCTACTACAACACTCGGTAGAGGAGCAATAGGCGTAGCATTTAATTCTTTTAATAGCAGCTTTTGTTGATGTTTCAGTTTGCTGAGTTCATGTAATGAAATATTCGCTCTAGTCTTTTTCATGTCCTCAACAATGTTATAATCCATCAGATCTGATACCACTAGAGTCTTAGATGATGATGTGGGAGGATTGAGAGATGATGGCTGATTTTGAGTGGGTAAGGAAGAAGCTTTCTTTGCAGGAGTTTTGTCTTTGGTACTTGGAGTTGTATTTTTCTTCTTTGGAACAGGTTGAACAGGTTCCGATGTAGATTTGCTCCTTATACTCACAGTCATAGCTTCTTGTTCCATTTCACTATCTGAATTAGGGAGAATGAAATCCCACATTCCATGTAGTTCAGCTATTTCTTCCCTTTCATCTTCTTCATCCGACACTAGAGGAGTATCTTCCTCTTCTTCGTCTTCTGATTCTGCATTGGAGATTGCATTGGGAGGTTTTGATTCAGCTTGATTTCTCTTGAAATTTCTAAATGGTTTCTTTGTAGAAGTTTCTGCTACTTGCTTTTTGATCTCAACCATCTCATTGGACATGGTTTTAAGAACTTTCTGTAAACCCTCCATGTCATATGGATCTCTTGGTGTCTTTTTCTTTGAATCATCCTTAAAAGTGACCTTCTTTGGTTTTCTTTCCTCGATAGCATTTTTCTTATCTAGAGCAATCATTCGTTTTTCAACCAAAATAGCTTCTTTCATATTCTCAACTAAAGTCGGTTTTGCAGCTCTATCTACAAAAATTGCTATGTTTGAGGGCAAAGCATTAATGTACCATTCACTTATAACCCGTTCACTAGGTTTAGATGTTGCAGGGATCTTATTCAAAAGCTTATTGAATCGAGAGTTAAAATATTTAATGGGCTCTTTGGATTGAGTCTTTAAATTGGAGAGATCGTTAATTAGGGTAGCAATTGATCTATCATCTCCATATTTAGTTAAAAATTTCTCTTCAAACATATCCCAACTTGTAATAGAATCAGAAGGTAAGGAAAAGTACCAGGATCCTGCTGTCCCTTGCAAAGTATAGGGGAATAACCTGACTACAACATCTTCATGCTCTACTTGATTCAAATTTATAGCAAGCATAAAGTTATTGATATGTTCTTCTGCTGGTATACCAATATCTGGACTAAATTTAGTTAGCCATTTTTCAGGATGATCAGGAAGATCATGCAAAGGTGCAGCCATATTTACAGCTCCTGTTCTAGTCCATGGTCTCTGTGCCATTGTTGTGATGATGGTAGAAGAGCTAGAAGTGACAATTGGTGTATGAGTAGTAACAATTGAAGTACTGGAAGAGACAATTGGTGTTTGAACAGATGTTGTTTGAGCAGATGATGATGATGAGACTACTGCACTTTTCTGATTTGGAGTTTGGGAAACAGATGATTGAATTTGCGATGAAGAACTAGTATCACTTTCTGTTTCCGATGGAGTTTTCCTTGTTTTTACTCTAATAGGTAAAGGAAATTCTTTTGGGGAAATCCCAAGTTTTTCACTTTGTGACCTAGTGAGAGGTCTGGAAGAAACAAATTGCGAGGTGACATTACCTTCAGATATCTCTGATTCTTCTAATGATAATGAGAATCCTTGAATTTTATGAACTAAAGCTTCAACTTCAGGAGATTCAGGAGGCGGATTATCTAATTGATCTGAGACTTTGGTAGTGGGTGTTTGAAAACTTTTAACAATTTCTTCTCTAGTGATTTGAGATGTGGAAGAAATTGAAGGTGATGAGGATATTGTGCTCTTAGAATGGCTTGCAGATTTGGATTTATCTGCCATTCATAGCTTGGGCCCTCCTTCTAGCGCCAAAAATGTTGAAGCCTCGAAAATCGCTGCTTTGAACATTGGGGGATAACCACCCGGTCAGGACCTTAGGACAACTCCTTTTCTGTTTGGTATGGTGGCTCCGACTGGATTGATAGGACCAGTTTCCTAATAATTTAAATGGGTTGGTGATGGAATGATTGGGTGATTGGAAAATGGGACTAAATGAATGAAATAAACTATCTAATCTAATCTATGATTGATAAAATAATTCTAAAACTAACCCGGGTATAAAATGTGAATACAACTTTAAATTGTTTCAACTAACCAATAACCATGAAAATGTATTATAGCTTAATTGAAATATGTAGTAACAAATAAATATAACTCTGTTTAAGAAATTAAACAGAGTTATAATAGCATATTGCATTCATCATTTCATATATCATTTGCATATACTGTAAAAGATAAATATTTGTACACACTAAAAAATGATATGTATAAAGAAATATTGTAAAACGAGTATACATAAACGATAGCAATTTAAAAGAGAATATCACATAACATAAGAAAACTAACAGTGAATAGATAGAAATACCATATCCATCTTGATAATTTCCAATGCAATCAGATATCCAAATTCAACAACTTCAATGTAAAACAGACTCCAAGATATAGAAATGCAATTCTTAAAGGCAATTTTGCACAGAATCACCAGATGTGATCCTTTATAAAAATATAAGAGTCAATGAAGTACAGAAATGTAATCTCCAAGTCAAAATATTACAAATTCAAGACCTCTTCCTAAATGCATGAAAGGGGTTTAAATAGGTACTTAATAAAACAAAATAACTAAAACTATTCCTACAATCTATCTAATAAAAAATCTAGAAACAAAAATGCGATTTTGAAGTGAACTGATTCATGGATTATCTGTTGCATTTGATGTGCCCAGATGGCAGATTTTGAGCATTTCTTTCACTTCTTCTGGATGACTAAGCTTTGAGTGTAACTGCCCTGTATATGTGGCATCAGAGAATTCAGGAATAATGCAATCGATGGCATTTGAAAGAAATTTAATTGCTGTTTGCTGACTATGAGGCTTGATAAGGTAGGTCCACATCATATCCCACGATATTCCTTGCAGTTGGCTAATTTGCTGATTCTTATTGATTATTTCTTGTTTCCATCTGTAATTAGTTTCTTTTACCCTAGGTGGCTTGCTTGGGGTACAATCCGAAATCAAATTGATTGTATACAGGCTATTATTCACCAACTGTGTTACATTGTTCATCATACTTTTAGCTCTGGATGTAGCTCCTTCCACTTTGATTAAACGCTGTTCCCATTCTGCAAAAATAATTTCCTTATGTCTCTCCACAATCCTAGGAAGGTTTGCTTTTCTTCCCGACTCCGAGTCTTGCCATAAAAGAAATTCGGAAATTTTTTCATCAGCTTCATCAAATTCAAGTTTAACACTGACTCCTTCATCTATTAAGGAAGATGTAATTTCACACAAGGATTCTGCTTCTGCAACCTTTAGACAAAATTCATTTAATTGTTGAGACAATAACTTGCTTGTCTCCAGGGCTTCATTTTTGAACTGATCCAAATTAGGATAATTCTTAAACTTGTCCAATCTGGATTGAAACATCTTCTCTTGCTCAATCTTTGAAGTCTTCTCATTTTGCAGAAGAGCTTGTAATTTTGCTACCTCTTGGTTTAGTTGTTGTTGCTTTTTTAAGGTATGTTGATCAATCTTTTTCTTTTCAACAGCAAGTTTCTCTTCTAGCTATTTGGATTTGAGCTCTTCATCCTACAATTGCTGTTCTAACTGAATAATTTTCTGCTGGTTTTGTGTAACCTGTTCTTCTAACATAGCTATTTGCAAATTTTTTTGTTTCATTAATTGTGTAACTTAAGAGGCCTTGTCTATAGTTGCAGCACTATAAGCACCTGCGTATTGAGATAATTTAGTGAGATCCTCAGATGGATTCACCTCAGCATTTTTATAAACAATATTCATAAACTCGACCTGTGATGTCGAAAGTGCATCCTGATCAGTTCTCCTCCTTTTCCTTTGTTTTCTCACAATATCCCTATGCTTAGGACTGTAAAATACATCCAGAGGAGGGATTTCTTCTATTTTCAACATAATTTCACCTGTGGGATTTTCAGGAATGACTTCTATATCCTGGTCTTCCAGAACATTAACTTGGGGATTATTCTGTTGTCCTATTTGCTGGGCAAATTGTTCATATTGGCTTAGCAAATGAGGATAAACTATAGTTTCAACAGATTCAACTACCTTTTTAGCAGCTTCCTCTCTTCCAAGTTGAGAATCTGGATTATTGTTTATGCCTCCTTTCTCAGTATCAACTTTGCTGCTAATGTCTTCTTTCTGTATAACAGGATTAGTCCCTGTTACTTCTTTCTGTGTCTGTATGATGACTTTGCTGGCAGATATTTTTGTTACTGTTTTGCCAGATGTATTTGTTGTTTCCTTCTGTTGTGATTCATTCTCCTGCATAGGAACTCTTAATTGATCCAGAGGAACTTTGAGTAATCTCTGGCTTCTAAATAACATAAACTTATTCATCTCTTCAACCTGGAATTTGGACTTGGCCAAATCAAAAACTTGGGACAAATTATCTACAAAAACGAATAAATCATCGAACATATCTGGTTCGTGTTCAAATCGAGCAATTGAAACAGCAGTAGTAAAATCAAATGCCACCTTCCTTTGGTCATATTGTCTCCCTGGGATTGTTGGAAGCTTGAGATTGGTTAGCTTTCCAACTTCTTTCTCAACATGAACAAAATTATTGAGAGTATAATCTCCACATTTAAAAGGAAAATTAGGTCACATTAGCTTCTTGTTGTTCTTCAAAGTCCTGGACATGCCTTGTACTGTTAGCTGATATGAAATTTCCTATGCTAACAGTTTATCTAGAACATACAAAGGAAGAATGTGTGGTTCTACAATACTTCCGAAAACTCTGATATATGTGAATCTTTCTTCTCCGAACCAATCCCCAATTGAGGATAAATCAATTTTAGCCTTCTCATAAAGTCTAGGAGGAAATCGGCCAAAAATAGTTTGATAAATAGGGATAAGAAAACCGTGACAAACTCTATAAACATGGCTTTTGAAATGCCCCTTTCACAAGCACTTGTGATATATATGAATAGGAACAGGATCTTTACGGGTCCATTTCCATCCTAACATGGGAAATTCCGAGTTGGAGCATAGGGCATCTAGAATATAAGCACAAAAGTAAAAAGGAGTAGTATTTCCTGTGTTTTTGTCCTTCCTATATTCAAGAATCCTATTGGCTATCCTATCAGAAAGAATGACAGCCCAGTCCATTGTCTCGGAGTTTATAGCAGAGTGTATTAATGGCACCATTTGTATAGAAAACCTAGCTGAGTTATCATTCCCAAACAATCTTCACATCATTGTTGCGGCATAACAGTATGGAGGTGAAAGAGACTCCATAGAGTACACACCTGATGCCTCATGTTTGTGCTTTTCGGGAGCCTTTCTCCATTCTCTAATCGGCTCTGACTGATTTTCATTATTCGCAGCAAATTCCTTGATGAAGTCCTTGTTGTAGATTTTCTGCGGGTCTGGAATGTGGTACATTGCTTTAATGTCCTCTGCTTTGAACGATTCGAATATTGCTCCAGAAGCTGAAACAAAGGTTCTGTTTTGGATAGCCACATTATCAATTACCCACCAAATAACATCATAATATGGAAAAATGTTCGCCCGAGTTGCAATTCGGTGCAGAAATGAATTGGGCATTGTTTTAAGGGAATTTTCTGAATCTGACTCTGAATCGTCCTCATCAGGAACTATTGCTTTCGCCACATTTACCTTAGGCTTTTCCCTTTCAATGAGGTTATATACCTCTTCCCAGGATAATTTACCAAGACGTTGGCACGACGTGTTTGTAACCAGCTTAATCTTAGCTGGTTTCTCTTTAGGTGACATGGTGAAAACAGGGGCTTTTATTGCGACAACAACTTTTGCCTTCCTGGATCTCTTTGACATTTCTGTATCCGGAAATGTTTCCCTTGCTCTACAAATGAAAGGATTGAGTTTTCTTTGGTTTTGCAAAGGAAAAAACAGTTCAATCGTGGTAATAACTCAAATGAGGAGAACAACTGTATAACAATCTATTCATTGATTTTTATTTATTATCTTTGTGTTTAAAACATAAATTCCCTCTAAAAAGTCACACTCACGTATTTAAAACAAAATCATTTTCATTATTCGTTTGATTTCTTATTCAATATCATACGTACAATCGGGAGTTGGCACTTTTTTAAATAATTGTAAAAATTACCTTTTGAATTCTTGCGATGTGATGAATAAATAGTGTATGGGCATTAAGTAATAATCGCATCGAGATTTTTCAAAGGTAAACATAATATGATTTATGCTGATTTCTGATTGCGATGGGGTGGGGCCCGCCACGTCAGAGTCTTTCAATCAAACAAATATAACATTTGTTTCTCCGCAATGTGATTGCGATGAAGCGCATCACATCGGGGTTTTGCAATTGACCACATAGAATTTGTTTAAAGTTTTGAGAAGAGCGATTTCGATGAACTCCGTCACATCGAAGTATTTCAAAGCAGATATGATCACTTAAAAGTCTTTCAATTTGCGATTGCGATATGACTCATCGCATCGAAGTTTTATTATAATAAGTCTATGAACGATCATTCTCCGAAATGTGATTGCGATGAATCGCATCGCATCGGAAGTATGCAAAACAAATATGAAACTTAAAGATCTCTCCGATTTCCGATTGCGATTACTGTACACATCAAATATTGTTGAATATAAAAACTTTATGTAATATTTTGATATGATAAAAGCTTTATATCTCATCGGATTGGAAATTCTTTCAATGTTGTATTTGTTTATACACACTTGTTAAAAAAGATATGCAATATGTCTTTTTATCAATGAACTCTTATTTCTAATTCAAAAATGATCGGATTGTTTCTAAATCTTGTATTTCTATCTAGAAAGAAAGATAAAAAGGGGACCTATTTCTAAATGAAATTTATTCTAAAAATTTAGAAATGGGAAGGGTTGTTGTACAATACAACATCACCCTAACTTAACCAAGTCGTCCTTAGTCATGTTGAATTCACTATTTTCCTCCTGAACTAGGTGGAATTGTAACTCCTGCTCGAAGAGTGCATATCAATTCTTGATACTTTTACTATCCTATAGTTGCAGAATCTATTACTGGTCCTCCTGGTAGTGATTTGATATCTATTGAGACATTAGCAGATGATTATGCCTCTCCCACTAATCCACCTTTTACTGATCCTTTAGGACCAGAGTTATTGTGAATGAATCTTGATGGTTATACTCCTTCCTACACATTCATCCCTATCTTACATATGGAGGGGGTTAGTTCCTCGATATCCTCTGCATCTGGAGTTTTTGCTGCCATGTCATCATTGCCACCATTGAGTGTGGTAAGACCTACACCTTTGTCTACACCTCTCACATCTACTTGGAGCATTCCACCGGTCTCATCTATGGCTCCTAAGAATTTACCTAGTGTTCATATGCCCACTCCTTCATTGACACTGACTATGGTTGTTAATCCCAGTCAACCAGTAGGGTTAGGAATATTTACTCCTAGTTTTTCCCAACCTACGGTTCATGTTCCTCAAATAAGAATGGTCACTTCCGAAAATTTTTGGGGAAGATCATTTGTTGATCCTAGCCATCCTGGGGGCTATGTTACTTCAAATATGTCTCAAACCTGGTATAGTTCGTTGTTTAGAGGGACACCAACCTCTAGTACTCTTCTTGGAGCGACTAGTTTACCCCGGGACAAGCTTGCCATTAGCACTGTCACTTCCATGAGTTACCCTCCTTATGTCAGTGCTACCACACAAGTTGGTCCATCTGTCCTTGTCAAGTACCACCTCGTTAGAAACATGCTCTCGGGGATCCTATGCTCTTTGGGGGCATTTACCTTGGGGGCGGGGTGGGGAATCCTCTCGCCGGTCATGCTATCCCACATAATTTATATGTTGGGATGAACCCTTACCAAATTCAACAACCTTTATAGCATAATCCTTATATGGGGGGACCTCACGGTTGGTCTGATGGCTCTCCTGCCTATTATTTGTTTAGTCAGCTCCATAATCCATTTTTATCTTCACTTGATCTACTGGATCTAGCGAAGCTGACAAACGACCCCATTTGACATGATCCTTGGTGGCCACCTATGCTTGCAAAGTTATCGTTCGATATCCTGAAGTTTGAAGGAAATCCTGGAGAGAATCCATCCACCCACATTACCACTTACCATTTGTGGTGTTTGTCAAATTCTTTAGTGCATGATTCGATCAAATTACACTTGTTCCAATGTACATTAACTGGATATGTTTCCAAATGGTACATTGAATTGGATACCACATCTTACAATGATTTTTCATCCTTGGCCCAAACTTTCTTGACCCATTTCCAGTGTCCTATGAGGTATGACATTGATTTCGACCTTTTGTCTAACTTTAAACAAGACAATGCCACCTTGTTTTTTGATCACATCCATGAGTGGCAACGACGCAAGAGGTTGGTTAGAACCAAAATTCCTGATGAAATATTACGAAAATGGTATTCGATTATTACGGCCTCAAATTTCCAAAGATATCTCTATGTTTAGAGTTGTTATCGAGGAACAAGCCATCTTAGTTGCCCAACAATTGGATTTGACCTATTCTTAGTCAGTCACACTTTATGAAGTACTCCTGAATGCTCCATGACCTTCCATTGACCCACTTAAACCTGCTCCTAGCCCACACATTGATGGTGTGATTGGGTTTGTTTCTACTTTCATGAGCCAACTTGTTTCCCAACTTGGGAAATTGATTGTTACATTGCAAGCCCCAACAAGTATGTATAACTCTACAAAAGCACCTCCTTATGAGCAGTCCACCAACATTCTTATGGTGAAGTCTACAACACCAAAGAAAAATCAATAACCTGGTGGTAAAAAGAACAAGAAGAATAAACATAAAAACCAAACTACTCAAGAGACTCAACCAAACCCAACTAATCAGGGAGAGGGCACATCTGAGCATCGTCGTAAGATTAAGTTCTGTTGTAAGATTTGTCAAGGTGAAAATTTAACTCACGAGTTCCTCGAATGGATGAAATTCATAGGCTTCTTGCACCGCCACCTGCTACCCAACAACCTTTTGTTTTAACTCATCCATATCCTACACAAACTCAACAACAAATGGTTGTACAACCTCCTCCATCTCTGTAAGGGGGAAAAGAGGGATCACTTTTCAATCCTGCAAATAATTCGTCCGTCTTTATATGCAAACAAAATGTCAATGTGACCACACAGGATAAATCTCATGATGTTCCTAAGTCGAGTTCTTCTTCTAAGGAGTCACCCACTCCACCTCCTTCCATTGGACCTCTCACAATAGATAATTTAGTGGAACTTGTTTACCACCCACCTAAGGGTGTTGTTCATAAGACATCACACCACCCATCTGCGCAGGCTACCCGACATTGTAGTATTGCTGAGGACTTAGGCCAAGATCCATGTGCCATGCCTACTTTGGAGGTTTTGTAAAGTTGTCCTCAACAACATAAAGCCTTCTTGTCTGCGATTGATGGGTTGGACCCCTCAGACTCAAATATTATCACCTTTAATGTTGACAAGGTTGCCATTTGGCTTTCCCAACATATCACTTTTCATATTACTGTGCACGTATTTCAAAGGGATGTGCATCACACTTTGGTGGATGAAGGTTCTTCTACTTGTTTCATGGTAGCATCATGTTGGACATCTCTCGGTTCTTCGACACTTGCCAAGTCCACTACTACTCTTCAGGCATTTGATGGGCACCATTTCGTACCTAAGGGGGTTCTTCCCAAATTTTCCATTGATCTAAGGGAAAAACTTCCTACATCGATGTTGAAGTCGTTGTTAACACTGGAAAATTATACAAGAAAAATACATCATAAAATTTCATGCAGAAGGTACAAATAAAGATCTACAGGGAAGAAATATATTACAGGAGTTGAAAATTTTAACTTTTCCTAAGGTCAAGCAGGAAAATTTTTGGACCGCGCACAACAAGCACTGACCCTTGGCGATTTTCGCGGCTTTTTCTTTGATAGATGCAAGGAACATTGCAACTATCCCTCGAATAGACATGCAGACATGAGGATGCAGAAAGTCACCATCCGAGACCACTTGACACACTTAGAGAAAAAGATTATCACTCAAGCTAGCCAAGTATAACCACCTTGGAGCCACCTTGAAGCTTTAGTGCAACACACAGAGGAATCATACCCCCACCTTTGTGTCAACATCCATCTTGTACCAAGAGAGGGAGGGAAAATTTGAAATTTGTCTATAAAAGCCAGGCATGGGAAGAGAAACAAGATAACACATTTTTATGCTAGCCAAATTGCTTAGAAGCAAACCAACTTGTGTTGTCCAGCAGCAAGAGGATTGGAAGGATTCAGTTGTTGGCCATCTAACACCTCAATCCAATAGAGAATATTTCACCACGTTTTCGTTGATCTACCATTCTTTAAGAGGGAAGACAGGCTTGCTGAAAGCTTGAGGGGAAGAGACCCCCTTGTCTTGGATATTAGAGCTCTGTAGCTTGAAGGATCCACTACAAGAGATTTTGCATTCTATATTCTACTACTACCAGCACCTAATAAGTGGAGAGAGCTCTCCATTGTTGATTTATTAGTGTGTTTTCTCTATTAAGCATGTTTCTTGTGCATGTTGTTTTTGTTTTTTGTTTCTTTGTTTATGTAGCATGCTATGTTTCCATTTAACTTAGCTTATTATATGTTGAACTTGTTCCACTAACTTTTGAAAAACCAATTTGACTAGTGACTTGCTTGTAGGAACACAACCTCCCTATTAAGCATAGTGTATTTCGTCTGCCCATGCTTCAAATACACTACCACAAGAATGTCGACTCCATTAGATTCTTTCTTTTGAGCTAATGGTTGTTAATGCAGGTCCTCTCTCCTGCTCAGACTTGCTGCAAAATTACTCCTGCTTCCTCTTAGCACTTTTCAGTCACCCTTAGTGAGAAATTTGGCTTAGAGTAGGAGGAGTTTTTCAGTTTCTGTAATCTGCGTGCATTCTGTTTAGACAGATGCGCAGTCTTCGTGCCTATGTGAAGATAAGCCGCGCGGTAGGTAGTGAGCTCAATTTTCACTTGTTTTTCTCAAATTTTTACAGTTGTAATATGTTGGAAACCCATAAGAAATTTTCCATCATTGTGCTCTAGTATTTCATGACTGGTTAGGACACTTTTTTCTAGAATTTAGCCTAGCAAATAAGTTGTTTTAATTTTAGTTTTTTATCATTTCAAATCACACATAGTTTAAGTAGGGGAAAGTAAGTGGCCTTCACTCCACATACGCTATCTGAATAAACGATTTGCTAGTAAAATATATCGAACACATAGAGTAATTAGTGGCAAAGTAAGTGTCCCATACATCCAAACATCTTTATCTAATTCTCATTTTTTCATTTTTTTCATTAGATTAGTTCAATTTTTGCATTAGGATTCAGGACCAGGACCAAACTATCGAAAAGAAAGCAAGTAATATATGCCACCCTTGCACCTCACGGTGAGCCCAGATATGCATATGAATTCTTTCTTAAGATAATTTTCCATCTCCCTATAGTGCAAAACTTAGTCTAACTAGGTAAGGTGTAAGCTGCCCATAATCCGCATATCGTTTATTTTTGGAAGGAACAATCACACATAGCATAATTAGAAAAGGATTGTAAAGGATAATTGCATATCCACATCTCCTAACACTTTTGATTGTACACTCCAAAGCACAAATGAAGAATCGGTAAGCATTGGACTAAAAGGCACCCAGTGTGTTGGGTCCTTTGTCCTCTTCTTACAGTTACTTCACCAAGGCACACTCTAAAAAAATTTAGACTCTAAAAATAACCACTAATTGAACTCACTAAATTCTCCCCACAGGGGCCATAAAAGAAATTATAGTTTAGGTTAGGACCATCGGGGGTAGGCATACAATAAGCCGTCGTTGTAATTCTACATTTTGAAACATAGATGTTGAATTTTTAGGGAGCTTAAAACTCGTCTATCCGCCCACGGAACAGAATAAACGAGTGTTACCAGAGACCTGTTTCAGAGGGGGTTAAGCCCTATGCCCACTGCGTGTGGTACTTTTTGGGGCTACCTGACCCGTCTAGTGCTAGGTACTAGTAGATGAATACCAAGAAGCTTAAGACTCGAACGCTCACGTGGGATGACGATACTTTAGTGGCCAAATCTAGGGCATCCTTCACTATAGGTGACAGTGCAGGCAACACTAGATCCTCTTACCATTACCTTGGTCGATTCTTCGACTGTTGGAAGGCATCACCAGTTTTTTCAAGATGTTGGCCCTAGTACCCATAAGAAGACATCTTTGCAAGGCCCAGTTACATTTGAGAGTGTAAGGACAATTAGGTCTATTTAGGATTTTTGAGTATCATACGCAAAACAACCAAACCATATTTTTTGCTTGCTTGATCACATAGTGTTAATATAAAGGAAAACTTACCTCTTATTTTTTTCACTTTGTTTTATGCATGTGGTCATATTTTCTTTGATAATAATCTTCCTTCTCTTAGAAACCAAAAATATTTCCAAGATTAAGCTACTTGACACTATAATGGACCCAACGGGACCTCGTCGATCTAGGCTTTTTTTGGACCTCCCCCCATTAGAGGTAGGAGTGCTAGGTCTTTCTCCATTTAGGCATTAAAGATGATACACTGCCACCATTATTGGTTCATCCTTTATCGAGGCATCTTTGGTTGGAAACCCCTAAGGGTCACCCAACACCACACCAGTGGAAACCCCAATAGAGTCACCACACTCAACTCCTCCCACAACCCCCAGAGGGCAGAGGAGCGCTACCACTTCGGGGAGCCAACATAACACACAACAAGGTATGTCACAGGGTAATATTCCCCAGGCACTCCCCATAATCCATTACACTCAGACACCTATGTTTCCATAGTACACAATGGCAATCAATACTCAGTTACCCTTTTTAGCATCATTAAACCTTCCAGATCTATCAAAGCTAACTAATGACCCCATTGCAGATAGCCTTAATTGGCCTCCCATGCCCACGAAGCTACCCTCAGACATACCAAAATTCCAAGGGAAACAAGTGGAAGACCCTAGAAATCATATTATGACTTTCCACCTATGGTGTTTGTCTAATAGTATTATTGATAATACTATTCGACTGAAAATGTTTTAGTGCACCCTAATAGGGCCTGCTGTGAAATGGTATGTTGAGTAGCCTTCTACTTTGCATGGAACCTTTAGCACCCTCACTACCATGATCCTCACTTATTTTGAGCTACCCATCCACCATGATTTGGGGATGGAATTGCTGACTTATTTTAGGAAAACGCAAGCTGTCCATATCTTAGACCATCTCCACGAATGGAGGCAACGTCGTAGTTTGTGCAAAGCCAAACTCGATGAAAAATGCTCTAGAAGCCCTGTAACAGCTTGGTTTGAGTTACTAGTCTTGGAAGCATTGGTTAGACAAATGCTCTTGAAGCCCTTGGTGGGTTGAGTTACTAGTCCTGGAATTCCTAGTTGGACAAACTATTTAGAAGCCTGACAATGATTGGGGGTTGAGTTACTAATTCTAGAAACCCTGGTTGGAACAAATGCTCTGGAGCCCTGACAGCTTAGGTAAAGACCGATTTGGTGATGGTTAGTGATGTACGACTGTGAGGTGATATTCTAGACTGATACCAGTATTTAGAAGGCAACCAGAGAAGGAAGTCTGGGGCTTGCTTTGTCTAGGTCAAAAGCCATTAGGTGTGAATCAGAAGGGTCGATGGCACCTAATACAGAAATTAAGGCTTTCAGTTGTTTTGGGCATGATTGTAGGACTTCTAAGGCTGACATGGCAGTGGGTGATTGTGCTAAATTATCCACTATGGTGTAGTTATGGGAATCTTTTGAGTGGTGTCCTATGCGCCTGGTTGGCCCCTTAACCATCTTTGGAAGGGTCTCAATAGGTACTTTGGATATGGTCAACGGTGCAGTAGGTGCACTCATGCTCGTACCTGGTGGGTTAGTGTCCGGGGGGGCGTCATATTTCTTATTCCTTGTCTGGAAGAACATTTCTTCGCCAGTCATGTAAATTTTGTGGTTGCCGCTCCCGATATAATTTTGGGGTGGTTGTTGTTATTGGTGTTAACAACTCCTTGGTGGGGGAAAGGCTCCTGCATTACAACAGACTATTGGGTAGGTCCCCCTTATCCACAGTTACCTTGAAGGTTTTTCATTTCAGGGCATTCGGGACAGTGGTGAGTGTAATGGTCGTACTCACCACATATGGCACAATAATGGTTTGTCCTTAGACTGGACCTCTTGTTTTTCCCTTGTAGTTGTTGTTTGGCTCTTGGTTTTATTTCGGTTGGGGTTGACCCTAGACTGAGATCATGGGGGGCGTTGCTGGTTACTGCCCCCCCTGTTCAGAGTCTCGCTTTTGTTTATTCCTTAGCTCTTTTTTTTTTTTCACAGCGTTCGGAGGATTGTTGCGATTCTCATGGTCATAAGCCTAGAGTTGTTGAAATTAGGAAGGTTTCACTAAGTTCACAGGCACGTTATTTTGTGGTGGTGTATTTTATGTGGGGAAAGAGGAATATTGGTTTCCCTGTCCTTGGTTGGTGTAAGGTTGTTGGGGGGGATCTATTCCATCAACATTCTTAGCTGAGTATTGGGTCCCCTACGAGGGAGGGTACGAGCCTCCCTTCTATTGGTGATATGATGACACCCTATTCGTCATATTTTGTAAAGGTGCAGATGGACTTTGGTGGTAGCCAGGTTGTGTCATGTTCTGGGTAGAATCATACGAATATCCTGGGTACTGGATATTGCTTCCTAGGTGACCTTGGGTCAATGACCTGATCAAGCCGTTTGTGGTATTCGAGGCGCCTGGAAATTCCTTATAAGTTTGCAGGCACGTGGCGTTTGGTATGACATTGTAGATATATCCTGACTGGGTATAGATGAGTTCAAGCTGTTGGGCTTTGAAAATGGAGTCCTCCTCTAGGAAAAACCACTGTCAATCTAGGAAATCCTCCATGCCAATGAAATATCATAATAAAGAAATCACATGCATGTGCCAGACATGTGAAAACTAGCAAGGGAATCATACATGCAACTTGGTACTTGGAAACAAAACCCATTGTAGCTGTTGATCCTGTTGTCCTCTTGCACTTTCCTGCTTTTCCTTTGACTTCTTGCTCTAAATCCCAAGCATGCCACACTCCTCCAAGAGTGCGCCAAGAAAACTATAAGTGTCCAAGAGTATGAGGGAGAGAGAGAGAAGAGAGAGCTCCAAGCCAAAACTGACAAAAGCTGTGTACTAATCCTCATAAGCCTTTTTATTAATGAAGCCTTTATTTTCTTCATTTTCCATTATTTTTCCTTCATTTTCCTACTCACATGCAACCTGTGACCTTTCACCTTCATTTTCTCCTATTTTCCATTATTTTCGTGTTAAAATGCCAATAAATGCCACTTTGCCTTTCCAAAGCCTTTTCCATTACCTTTGCCAATTTCCATAGCCATTAATTAATCACAAGTGATTCCCATCACTATGTTTTTGCCCAACATTCAGCTTGAAATATGTGTCCCATGACCATGGTTAACATTTTTCCTTTATTAAATTTATTACATAAAGTTTTAACCCGAGGTTGTTACACATCCTTTTTAAGGTACAAGTAAACTTTGACATCCTAATATTCAAAGGTCAAATAGACACAAATGTCGTAGATAAATGTTTAAATATGTTGGAATGATATTTTATAGTTAATGATTTTTTTCGATAGGGAAAATATTACCTTTTCTCTCCTCAAATCCGCCCCCCATGTCAAGGATTGGTGGGAAGCCTAAACAGAAGGATGAGAGGGGACCCTCACTGTTTTCAACCATACCCACTTGGAATTCCTTCTGAACGTCTTCAAGGAGAAATATTACTGTGTCAGGAGCTATGAAGATAAGTACATAAAATGGACTACACTATGGCAAGGAAGGGACTAAGACGTGTCAGATTTCACAATTAATTTTCATACCCTTCGCACGATGTTGGGTATCAAGGATTTAGAGCAGAATTCTGTACTCAAGTACCACGATTGTCTACACAAATATATCCATGATAAGATGGAGTTCCTGGACATCTCCTTGATCGGTGTTGCATACTGATATGCTATCAATATCGAGCAAAAATTATAATAGAAGAAGTGATACTTTGGATCTGTGTATCTGAAGCAATGAAAAGGTGCCCCAAAACCACATAACAAAGGAAAAAATCAAGGCGGGGTGACCCAGGACAACCCATTGAAGCTGAAAGTAAATAATAGCACCATGAAGACGAAGAAGGACACATGGAAGCGGTGTGAGTTCCACAAGGGCCCCAATCACAATACAAGTGAGTGTCATGCCAAGAAGTCACTAGTGGTCGAGTTGAAGGCTTCAAATTTAGATGCATGTTTTGAATTTGAGTTAGACCCTGACAAGAGGAATGAAAAAGGGAGGCAAATTATTTATGTAGATCCCAACGACACCTATTCCACCACCAAGGACCCGAAGATTGAGCTCTAAGACCAAGAGGAAGGAGAGCATCTCTTCCACTCACAAATGTGGGCGAAGGGGTCACCGTTGTAGTTCATTGTCGATACCAGGAGCCAAAAGAAACTCATCTCATCATAAGTCGTTAAGTGGATGGGTCTATCAACCACACCACACCCGCAATCATACATCATTAGGTAGCTCCACTAAGGAGGATATCTCTGCATTAACAACAATGTCACCTTACCTACAACATCAAGCCCTTCACGGTTCACGTACCGTGT
Source organism: Pinus albicaulis (assembly GCA_034641835.2). NCBI lineage: Eukaryota > Viridiplantae > Streptophyta > Pinopsida > Pinales > Pinaceae > Pinus > Pinus albicaulis. The sequence goes on from CM076583.1 coordinate 105,027,746, forward strand.
GACGTTGATCCTCTTGGGGTTTGTAATGTATTATTAGGCCAACCATACTTGTGGAATCATCATGTTGTGTATGAGTCTAGGCATCACACAATTATTATTACTTTGGGAAATAACTTATACAGGATACCAGAGGTTTCCCTGCCTTCCACCATGTCTCTGATCTCTTCTATGAAATGCAGTAAGATCATCTCCTAGATTGGGAAATTCATTTTCTTTCTGATTTGCTTTCAAAGTAAGGGGAAGATCGTGGCCACATCTATGGCCCCCAGGAAGGGTTCCTCCACACAGTAGAAGCAAGAGGATAAGGTCATGGAATAATACAAGGACATCTTCTCCTCACCCAAAAGGGTACACTTGCATGGTTAGGTCAAGCATTTGATCGATCTGACTCCCAAAGATCTCTACCCAATGGGCCAATATACCGCCACTCCATTTTTGAAAATGAAGAGATCAAGCAACATATCTAGGAGTTGCTGCAAAAAGGACACATCTGACTAAGTTCATCACCTTGTAGGAGCATGATTGTACTTGTACAGAAGAATGATGGGACTTGGAGGCTTTGCATTGATTATCAGGCACTAAACAAAATCACTGTTAGGAACATGTATCCAATCCCATGGATTGATGACCTTATGGATTATCTTAAGGGCGAAACGTATTTTAGCAAGATCGATTTGAAGTTTGGCTATCACCAGGTTCCAATAGAGCCCACAAATGTATGGAAGATTGCCTTCAAATCCAAGGAAGGCCTTTTTGAATGGTTGGTCATGCCTTTCAGGTTGAAAAATTCCCCTGCAACTTTATGAGGCTGATGGATGCCATATTGCATCCCTTCACCAACTCGTTCATGGTTTTTTATTTAGATGACATCCTCATCTTCAACAAGAGTTGGGAAGAGAAATTGCAACACATTCAACAGATCCTTCAAACCCCGTGACAACACAAAATATGTGCCAACTTAGAGAAATTCACCTTTGGCATGAACCAGGTCCAACATATGGGTTACATTATAGATGAGCAAGGCGTGCATATGGATCCAGCTAAGATTCAAGTAATTCATTATTATCCAGCCTTGATCACCCTTATAGAGCTTCACAACTTTTTGGGCCTTGCCAATTTTTATGGAAGGCTTGTGTTGGGATTCTCCTATATCACTTGGCCTTTGAGCCAAGTTACCAAGGGAGGAGTGAAATTTTTTTTTTCATGGTCCGAGTCCTAACAAAAGGCATTCGCTGAGCTAAAGCACTACCTCTACTCTGCACCTGTACTCATATCGCTAGACCTGCAACAACCATTTTAAATTGAGACAGATGCCTCTAACTATATTATCGGTGCAATTATCACCCAACAAGGGAATCCATTGTCCTATCATAGTGAGACACTTTCAAATATAATTCATAAGTACCCCACCTATGACAAATATATGTATTCTATCGCGTAGTCTTGCCGACAATGGAAACATTACATTCTGGGGAAGGAGATGACCACCCACATAGATCACCGACCTATTCAGTTTATACAAACACAAGGGAATTTGTAGAATGATTTCATCAAAAGTGGTCTACACATCTGCAACAATTCCAATTGAACATTAAATATAAAAAGGGAAATACCAATCATGTTGCAGATTTCCTCAGTTGCACCCTAGTTGCAACACTGACTACTGTTCTCAACTCTTGTGGCCATTGGACCTCTGGATGGCGGCAACTATACAAAAATGATCCAGAGTTCACCACCACATACTATATGCTAGTGGATGGAAAGAAAGTTCCAGATTTTCACCTCCAAGACACATTATTATGCTACGTAGGCCACCTTTGTGTTCCTTCAAGTGAGCATGCTAAGATAATTTAAGAGGTGCACTATAGTTGAGTCGTAAGACACTTTGGTGTGGAAAAATCTGTGGCCGTACTACAAAAGTATTTTTATTGGGAAAAACTCCGACAGGATGTTGGAAAATATATCAGATCTTGCACTGCCTGTGCCATCACCAAGCCAACTATCAAGAAGCAAGGCTTAAACAATCCCTTGCCTACTCCCAACTAGCCTTGGGAATCCATCTCCATGGACTATTTTTCTGGACTCCCTTCTACCAAGCATGGTAATGACTATGTATTTGTGGTAATTGACAAACTTTCTAAGATGGCTATATTGGTGGCGTGCAAGAAGAGTATTATATCAGAGGACACTGCCAAGGTCATCAATAAGATGATAGTGCACATCTTACACATGTACAACTCCAAGCATCCACAAACCTAGGATGAGATCCTTTCCTAAGTGAAACATAACTATAAAAAATCTCACCATAGCTCGAATGGTTGCATTCCCTTTCAAGTAGGCCTTGGATTTCAACCTTTGTTCCCAATCGATGTTGTCATGCCTCATGTGACTACACAGACAAAATCCACACATGTACAGTTTGAGGATGATAAAGCAACTAGGTTTATTGAATGTATCCAAAATTTTTTCCAATAAGTTCATGACATATTGGAGAAGTCCAATGCCAAGTACAAACAAAAAAATGATCAACATCAGGCGCCACATAAGTTTTAGGTGGGCGACAAAGTTTGGTTGCATTTGTAGAAAGAACCCCTTGCTGGAGTGCATCAAAAGATACGACCACTCTGATACGGGCCTTACACCATCACTAAGGATGTGAGAGATATTGATTTCAAGCTCAACATTCCCCCATTCCTTGGCCTACACCCAGTGTTCAATGTGGGTCGCCTTTGGCCACAATTTCCCCCATTGCTGGATACATCAAACACTGCAGAACAACTAACACCCACAGAGCTCAACCCAAACTGCATAGAACAGGCTGCAACTGATCGACTCATGGACACGCAGATTAAGAAAAATCTCTAACAGAAGATACACCTGTATCAAGTTGTCAAAGTGGGCCAAATCCTACACTAAGTCAAGTGGCTCAACAGGGACCAAGTTTAGCAGAAGTTTCCCCATCTCATGGAGACACTCAATGCAATGAGGACCATTGATTTCCAAGGGGGGAGGATTGATCCATGTGGATATTGGTGGCCACCCGCCTATTCCACTTAGACCCCCACTGTTGTTTCTTTTAGTTTCCTTAATTGTATCAAAACTTACTATTTTGGCAATTTTTTGGCTCCTAAACTTCCAGAGCAGTTTTGAGAGGCTAAAAGCTTTTTATTTATTATATATTATTTATTTTATGGGAAAACACAGAAATAAAAAAAAGTGTAAGACCAATTTATCAGTATTATTTCATCCTCCTCTTGGAGATATTCAAAACAAGGTATTATGATAGCCAAAAAAAGATCATATGTCAAAGTTACGACCCCGAGAAGTTGACGTTCCAACAAACCCCACCGAGGCCCACAAGCTTTTGGCGCTTAATCTCCTAGGGTTAGGTTTTTGGATTTTTAGGGTTTCCCATTATTTATTAATGATAAAAATTCCTTCGAGACATATTGTAACATAATTCAGAAGCCATATATCCACCACATCTCTTCTCAGAGATAAGCTACCATACCCCGAACTAGTTTATTTCCATTTTATATGTAACAATTTTCAGTACTTTGTTATTAATGAGTTAAAGTTCTATTTTTTGGTAGCTTTGTGTTTATGTTTATATCTATATTTCATTTTGTTCCTGCACAAACACATATCACTATATATTTGCGTGCTTAGACATAAAAGGCAGAATATTGTTGCACAACATTTTTTATCTGCACTACCTCTGACATCAAGAACAAATTTTGGTGTTTCAGACTCTCATTTTTGTCCAAAAGTCCACCAAATTCATCTTGAGAGGACAAAGTGATAAATGTGGAAGAACAACCTTGCTTATCCTTGCCTGTAATGGAAAAAGATGCAGGCCTATTAGCCGTAGCAACATTAGCTTGTGGAATGTTGTGTTTAAAGTAATTCGACGACAAATCACATGCGAATTCCATAGGCTGCCAAACGATGAGCATAGTTATGTCTTCATTCCATGAAATAATGTCACTCAAGCTCGCATTATCAACAAGCCAATAATTTTTCATGAGAAACAACAATGGTATAAATTTATGAGAATCAACAACGCTAGGAACTGTGGCTTCATTAAGCTATTACATTGATTACACTATTTTATCTTCTTGAAGTACAATAAACATTTGAAACTTCATACCTGTACAATAACACTAGGAGTTTCATAAATGTTATCCCACTACACCTAATCGACATACTAGGAACTACATTAGTCCCCATATTAAGTCATTGAAGATAATAGTACCAACGATAGGAATTGATATTACTCCTATCGTTCCATCCCATGCTTAGACGCTAGTGTTGATTAGACTAACAATATCCAGATGCAATGTTGATTTTAAATTTTTGTTTGTTTTCCTTTGAAGAATTGGAGGTGGCACTGTTTTGAGTCATCATGGATACATAAATTTTGTTAGGGAAGGCATAATCGTGGAGTTCAAATGCACGACAGGTCACAAAGTACATCCATCAATCACCATGGCAGCCCAAGAATGCTTAGAAATCATGAGTTTACATTTGATCTTCGCATGTTCACAAGAATAGTTAATTGTCTTTATTGAGGATTGTTTTAGGTAAGTGGTGTAGGTTATTCATTTATGGTCCATGATACCACTTAGATTCAAGTGTAAATATACATCCACATGACTACAATGAAAGTTCAACTTTTTGATTCGCTAAGAATTTAGAAAATAATTTAATTTCTATTGTTACTAGTCTAGGAATATTAGTCTATAGCCTTGTGAAGCACAAATTCCACAAGATTGTTCTAGACTATTGAGAAATGTAACTAGTTTTAGTCTTCATAATTGTACTTGAGTCATGATGTAATGTATTTGTCAAAAAGAAAGAAAAATAAAATTTATTTTTGTGAGCATGGGTTTCATGCTCTATGTAGTTCGTTTCTAGGTCAAGCCTCCATTGCAGGCTTCTAGGGTTGAGTCATAAGTCATTTTCAATAGACTCTTCTTGGGCTTATTATGTCAAAAGAAAGAAAAATCATTCTATGTAATTTGGGTATATATTACTCCTCCACCAAGTTGACTTCAAAGATTCTAAGTCGGCCTCAACATCTAGCAAGTCGAACCTATTGAAGATGATTCGACAAAGAAGACTATATATAAGATTTTTTTTTTTTTGACCTAGTATGGCACCTACATCTAAGAATAAATTCTATCTGTAATTGTAAAGGAAGAAAAGGTGCAAGACACCTAGAAGAAAATGTCTACTCGATTGCAAAATAAATGAAGGAGAACAAAGAAGAAGAAGACCATTAACTCATCTTGTTTCTACCCACACATGCAAAAAGAACTGAAAAAGAGCTGCGAAGTTGCAGGGATAAAAGTGTAGGCTAAAAATTTTAGAAGTTGCAGAGAGGAGACTCCATTTGACTTGGATATTGAAGTTGAACTTATATTGACTTTGGAAATCTTGAATAGTCTTCTTGAATGTTTGACTTGGTGGATGGAGGAAAGTCTTTGTCTTAGTCAAAAGCTCTAATTTGTCTCATTTGATTTGATTCTAAAGAAGAGAAGAAGAATTTATGGCTTTTCCCCTGTAGAGGTTTTGCCTTGGCTGAGTGCCTACATCTTGTGTTCTCTTGTTGTCTTTGCGATCTTCATAGTTTTGGCAATTGTCTTGATGATAATTATATGATAATAAATAAGAATAAGTAATAATAAATCACAATAAGTTGTTAAGATAATAGAAATCAAATTTAAATAAGCCCTAACTAAGATGCTCTAAGGATTTCTCAACACGGACTGCTAGGATTTTGATAATGATTTTTTATGGAAAGTAGAAAAGCAGTTGCTCTACAAAATTCATAGAATAAAAAGCGTCCAACATTCTTTAGCAACTCCTGCTAGCAGATGTGTTTCCCCTGTCAATTCTATTGAAGAATGGGCATTGTCTTCGACCTCCTCCCCTATTTATTCTCCCACAGAGGCAACATTAGTTAGTTGTGGTCAAAATAGCACATCCGGGCTCCATGGTGAAAAGTAAAAACTCAAAAAAGATAATTTGCTTCTCATGTCAGAGCTGGCGCAAATGAAGAAATAGTGCAAGATCTCCTATTTCTGTCAAAATGTGTAAACATTACGCTATACAATATCATGAATATATTGATAGCCACTTCGAAAACGAATTGCCGTGATGAAAACATGAAGGCGTTTCCACTAGACACGTCCACACTAGCCAAGCTAGCCAATAACAGTGCTTTCTCTGAAAATCACGAGAAAAAAATGCATGACACATATGAGAGCCTACACTTGACACATGTAGGGCTTAAAACTTAAAACTTATTTTACTTATGGTATTTCGATCAATTTGATATATTCTTATTTATTGTGCGAAGGACCTCCACACAATGAACTTTCGCACAATAAAAACACAATTATTATTATCAAACAAAAATGTTCACACTTCCACACAACAAAAACACAAATATTATTATTAACCAAAAATGTTATTTTGAACGGTGATAATTGAACTTTCGTATTTTTCCAATATCTCACAACCCTTTACATCGAGTGCACTTTATAGTGCATGGCATGTCTATGAGAGTCTACTTTTGTATTTTTCCAATATCACGCAACCCTTTACATCGAGTGCACTTTATACTGCATGACATGTCTACGAGAATCTATGCTTGACACGTGTTGGACTTAAAACTTAAACTCAATTTACTTATAATCTTTCAATCAATTTGATATATTCTTATTTCTTGTGTGGAAGTTCATTATACGCAACATAAACTTTTCCACAATGAAAACACAAATATTATTATCAAACAGAAACATTATTTTAAACCAATATTTAAAATAGAGTGTGAGTAGTTCATCCGCTCTAATGACCAAGGTATTATCCAGTCTTTCTTATGCCGATATAATAAATATATCTGATTCATTATAAAGCATAAAGATCCAATCTTTTTCGGTATTAGTTAAAGATCTCAAATTACTATTAATCCACAATCAATTCTGCTATTCTCAATTGCAGCGCAAATTGTTATTATTAATAATTTAATAGAATGTGATGTATATGCATGTTTTATTATTTAAAACATGTGAAAATTGTATAAACTACGAATCATTACGGAAGCTCTTACCTCTTAATTTAGCTTCCGTAAGAGCTAATGCACGAGAAGTAAGTAAGCGAATTAATAAAACCCATAAGATAGCCCGAAGGTTTCAAAATTTAACATGGAAATCGGAAAAAAATATTGCAATATAACTGATATTCTACCCATGAACACAAAATCTCACAAGCTCAACTACAACAGTATTTATATTCTTAAACGTCACGAGTAGCGATCGCAGTGACGAGGATGCTTTCGAAGCCAATTCTATAAATGACTACGGTTCATATAAAGGCTTGCGAAATGGCCAATATGGAGAATACTTACGTAATGGAAATGCAGAGTTCAAGTAATGTAGAGGCTTATGAAATGGCCAATGCGGAGAATGCTCGATGTGCATCTTTGACAAAAATTCACAAAGATCTTTAGCGTTTATCGAATTTGAGCCTCGCCCGGTTTACTGTAAACATTTCACAAATATAAATGACACCATCTCATGAAAATCAACGATGATTATCCTAAACATTTCACAAATATAAATGACACCATCTCATGAAAATCAACGATGATTATCCTAAATATTGTACGTTGAGCTATTCTATTAATTTCGAAAACATAAAGTTACATATGCTATAGGTTGGGTTGGTAAGTTGCGCTTAACCAATTCCAGCCTTTGTTACACTGTTTTTGAGTTGCCTCGGGGGAGGAAACCAACCTATACAAAACTTAGAACCGAGCAGCACATGACAAAAAACAGAGGAAAACTGAACAACTGCTCAAACGTTATTCATCATCTTCATCATTACTGTTGGGGTTCTCCTCTTCAATAGGACAGACAAGACCCTGCGCAACAGCTGCTTCCACATCGTCTACAATGCGTTTGGGAATGCTCACAGGAGCACAAAGGATGGGGGAGTCTGGGTCTACGCCATCTGGAATCCGCGTCCAAATGCCATCAGATTCCATGACCTAGATGTCCGTGTCCTCATCATCTTTCTCAAGAGCCGCCAGAGGGGCAGGAGTGCGATGCAGAGAGTGCGTTCTTGGAGAGGAGGTCGACCTCCTCGAGCCTCGACCACCTCTCTCCGCAGCTTGCTTGGAGGATTTTGCGCGTTGCTCGGGATCAGGTCTTTGGCTCGCAAAAGAGATGGAAGAGGAGCCATCGATCAACTTGAGGCGATTATCTTCTCCGCGATGATATCGACCCTGGAGAGCCCCTCTTTGACCTCCTCGAATGGTACGCTGACGAAGTCTAGGAGCCATTGCACCCCTGGGATGTGGTGAGCAGGTTAGGAGAAATAGAAGCACATAGGCCCAAGGAAGGAGGATAGGAGTCCCACTGGGGCCGAAGGGGCAACAATCTCTGAGGGGCAGGTTTGCAGGATGGAGAGCGGCAATCCTAAGGAAGCTGCGTAGCTCCGCGCCAACACTGAGGCTTTGCAATTGATAGAAGTCGGTGAGAAGCTAGAGCGGAGTGAGGGGAGCGAAAGGCGGAAGTAACAGGCTGAGTGAGGAAATGGGTAGATGACTTGGTGTTATAAAGGGGCTGGGATGAGGTCTGTGAGGATGGCTATGAGTGGCCTTCGCACGGATCTGCGTGTTGTGCTTAAGCCCCCAAGCAGGCGCGGGGGAGGAGGTATGGCTGCGATGCTGGTTAATCATGATGGACATTAATGGTGAAAGAAGCGAGGTGATGTGCAAGGCTAGGTGACGCAGTACCCATCCTCTCGTCATCATTTCTGGTTCTGCAAGGATCATGCGAGGGGCTAACGATAATTGGATCTGTAGCAGGTGAAGCTCTGCGTTGGAGATCTTCGTTATCCGGGTGGGGTGAGATGTGATTGTCACGCGTGTCGAGTCTGTCACCCGCATCCAGGGTGTTTTTTTTATAATTATTTGTTAGGCATTGAGAAATAAAATTTAGCTAGCTCAACCAATTGAAATTTAGAAATAAGATTTCCAGAAAATTAGTAAATTATTTTTGAATTTAATGAAAATAGAAATATTCAACATTTTCATGAAACTTTGGTAAAAATTGCAAAAAAAAATAAAAAATGCAAAGTCAATGCATTTTGAAAGGCTAATGCTATAGCCCTTGACTAGGCAAGGATTAATAGGTGGCTAGAGAATAACAATGATAAAAATCTAACCAAGAATACACATTTACCTCTAAAACTAGTCACAACAAAAATATTTTGTTAATTACTACAAACTCTTTTTAGCTTTTTATATATCAAAAGAGTTTCTAAAATCCTTACACTAGTCCATGACATAAAGCACATTAGGTATCATTTTGTACATTGTTTTTCGCAACCCTCAATACACCTTCATTTCCACTTTCCTTTTATTGCAAGAGCCAACTAAAATTGCAACAAAATCTAAGAATGTTCCACAACCCACAAAAGAACTCATTGTTGCACCTTGTCTAGTCATGCTTCATGATACTGTTTAATTCAATCTTATGTAGCAACACATCAACACCTTATAACCATGTTTGGATGTAGATCAACAATAAAGAGGGTTCAAACTGGAGGTTTAGCCCCACTGGAATAATATAACTTGTTGAAATTGAGTTCCCTCAATCTCACATTTTATTGTACTGCAATATTAGTGTTAGGCATTCTTGTTGGACCTTCTGCCATGCTTGCATGACAAATTAGAAGCTACTAAGTATCATGCTTGCATGACAAATTAGAAGCTACTAAGTACCACAAAAATGTTTATGTGTGAATGAGAAATAAACCTTACATGAAACACCAAAGTGTTAAAAAAAAACTATATAATAATATAATCTGCTCTCTATCGCAGTCACATTTGCAACAAAGAGATTCCAAGATTTCCAAATTTCTCAAAAAATAGAATTAGCCCAACTTCAAGTGGCAATAATTGATCAAATTTTAAACTAAGTGTCACAAGTTACCCCAAAACTTGTAGCATGAATTAGAAGATTTAAAGTATTAGGAATTGGTAGGTTTTGTGCAAAAGTTGCGAGAAGTTGAAATTTTTTGACTTGGTCATTTCATGTTACAACAAGACCTTGGGAAAATTTTCAATTCAACATAAATCAATATGCCTTAGGATACGAAAAAGGAAATAAATTTCATATTCCTTACTAATCCATAATAGTTTGATTTGTCAATATTGGAATTCTTGCCAATGATTGATTCGAAGGGGAAAGATTCACACTTTGTAGAAGAAGTTCAAAAAATTGACGATAAACACAATGAAGAAGTTCTTTATGGATGGCAACATTTCCATCAAATTGATCACATGTAGAATCAATGCTTGATCTCAATCCTCGTCTTCATTATGGGAAAAAATCATCATTTAAATAAATGTAAAAACCAAAAGACTAAAAAGAAATCAATTCATTATGGCTAGATAAGTTCTTGGCAATGGAATCAACATGTTAATAAGTTAAATAATTATTACCGTCCAGTTTAGATACTAGTAATGAAACATTTCACTACAATGAAAAGATCCTCTAGCGGATGTTTTTGAGGAAGCCCTTATAAAAGTAACCCAGATATATGTTTGCAGCGGAGGTCACTAGAGAAGGTTGGCGGGTGGAGGTTTTTGCAGATGTTTTTTTTGCGGTGCATTTCTCATCATAAAATGCACCGGTGCGTACCATCAATTGGCACACCGAGACACCGTGCTCTCTGTACAAACTGGTCCGGTACATCTAAGTACTCTAGCGCACTGGTGCTCTACGTACAAATCGGCCCAATGCATTTTCGTAATCCAGCGCACCGTAATGATGTGCGGTGCGCCATTGATAAAATTGACAGGTGCATCTCAAAATCGAACGCACCAAAAAATGGTTAGTTTAAAAAAAAAAATTATCGGTCGTAAAACCTCATTTTTATTTGTTCAGTGCTCTAGACCTCTCAAGCACCGATGAGTTTTTCTTCTATGAGGCACCCTTCCATCGGTGCTCCCATTGCCCGCATTGTTGCTGTCTATTGCTCACTGTGTGGAGTTCGAAGTTTAAAAAACGGTGGGCAAATTTGTTTTTTTGAATTCCTCAACAAAGATGCCTCCTCGACACGCAAATGTACAGGTAATCTACTTGTTTCTCAATGACTAAAGCTTATAGCGGATTAAAATTTCAAATTAACTTAAAATAAACCCCCCTTTTTTTTCTTTCTTTCTTTCTTTCTTTTTTTCCTCAGTGCGTTCGACTCGTATGGCTCGCACCGTTTGCGGTGCTGCCTGTAAATTTATAGGTCTTAACAGAAACCACACTGGGTTTCGGTGCGGTACCGAGAAAAAACACATCGATAAAATTTAAAAAAATAACACGACGGTGCGATCATTTATAAGAACACACCATTGACTATGTAATGCTGTCGGGAGGGCAGTGCGTTGACCAAACTAACCGTCCCAGGGGAGATAGTTTGGTCAACGCATCGCCCGAGAACAATACATAATTAACGGTGTGGTCGTTTACATGACTGCACCGTTGACTATGCACTGCTATTGGGCAGGGCATTGACCAAACTATCTGCCCTGGGGTGGTTATTTTTTTCAACGCACCGCAAAAAATATTTCTTGTTTGCGCGGTGCGCGAACATTTTTCATGCAAACTATTTTTTTGGTCGCACTGAGTGTTTTTTTTGTTTATATATATATATATATATATATATATATATATATATATATATATATATATATTTTTATTTATTTTTTTTTTTTTTTTTTTTCATTTAATAAAAAAATGTATTTAATATGTGAATCATTCAGCGACATCGACGGAGAGAGCAAAGGGAACAACAACAGCATATGGAGGACTGTTGGGTATGTGTTATATTATTTCCACAATTAGTCGCACGCGCGGGGGGGTCACAGGTTTTTGGACCTTATTTTTCAGTGGGCAGACTCGTCCATGGTTTTGTGCATGGGTTTGCACATGGTTTTGGGGCATGATGGTTTTCGACCCTTGGTATTTTGTAGATCTGGTCAAGGGAACTACGGTTATGTTCTAATCCAGGGTTAATGGATTGGGGTTATGAATGCTTCGGCATGTATATATATGTGTTGTAACACTAAAAGGAATATAATGAAAAATCAAGATGGTAGTCCCGATTTTGGATCCAGGGGAAAATCTTTGTGTATATCTATTTTTTGTTTTATGTTGTTGCTATTGTTTATTTTCTTTTTTTAAGATTCGTTTGTAGATAATTTCTATACAGGGTTGAACCTACATTTGGTATCAGAGTTGTTTCGGCTTCAAGGGGACGCCTTTGCTGCTATGGGGTTTTTTTATCGGGCCTGTGGTAAACCTCGTTTAGTGGGAGGTCTGCGGGATCGGTTCTTGCGGTGAAAGAAGATGACGAGTAGTGGAAAGATAGAGATCAAGAAATTTAATGGTTAGAGTTTTGAGTTGTGGAAGCTCAAGATGGAGGATTTGTTGGTGTATATATATTAGTGGATCACGGTAGATCCGGGTACTAAACCAACGACAATGTCAGATGAAAACTGGAAGAAGTTGGATCAGAAGGCAAATAGCACAATACGGTTGTGTGTCTTAGATTCAGTATTGTTGAATGTATCTGGGGAAGCTACGATAAAGGCTTTGTGGGACAAGCTAGGGACTTTGTACCAATCTAAGTCTTTGGTGAATAAATTTTTCCTGCGGAAAAAGCTGTATAACCTGAGGATAAAGGATGGAGACTCGGTGACAGAGCATTTGAACGCCTTCAATACTATAGTATGTCAGTTTTTATATGTTGATATTAAAATCTCAGATGAAGATAAGTGCATCAGTTTGTTGTGTTCTCTACCAGATTTGCTAGATAGTCTGGTTATTGCAATAGGTAGCAATACAACTACCTTGAATTTTGATGACATTGTCTCATCCTTGCTGTCAGAGGAAATGAGACGGAGAAATATGGAGGGCCAGAATGGAGATGCCTTATCTATACGAGGAATGTCCCAAAACAGAAACAAGGATAAGGTTTCGAGAGGGATATCTAAATCTAGAGGGAGATCTAAATCTCCAGGAAAGTTTGTAAAGATGTGCTGGAAATGCGGAAAGGAAGGGCATTACAAAAATGACTACATATCTAAAGCTCCTAAGAAAGGAAATGGATCTGATGATGCTCCTTCTGTAGAGGCAAAAACCACCTTGGATGAAGGTGGGGATATGTATTTGGCTTATTCTTCAAAAATACATGTAGATCATGAGGTATGGTTGATTGACTCAGGTGCATCCTTTCACTCACCCCCCATAGGGAGTGGTTCTACGAGTATGAGAAGTATGATGGTGGTGATGTCTTCTTAGGGGATGATAGGAAGGCCAAAATAGTCGGACGTGGAAAATTTAAGCTGAAGCTGCAAGGTGGAAGGATTAGAACACTTCCTGATGTTCTGCATATTCCTGCATTGGCAAGAAATCTGATTTCTGTAAGTAAGATGGATGATGCAGGTGTAAAAATAATGTTCGAGAAAGATACCTGCAAGATGGTTTGGGAAGCGCTGGTATTAATGCGGGGAGTTTGGATTGGAACTCTGTATAAGCTTCAGGGTAGCACTGTTATTGATGGGTGCAACAGTTCTGTGGTTCTTGAAAGTGGAGCATAATGCCTAGCAGTCTCTGGAAAAAAGACCATGCTATGGCATCAAAGGCTTGGACATATTGGAGAGAAGGGCCTTCGGATACTACATAGAAATGGTATGGTAGAAGGTATGTATAATTTCTCTTTGGATTTTGATTTCTGTGGACATTGTGTATATGGGAAGCAGAATCAGGTGAGTTTTCCTTATGTTGCTAAGAGGACGAACAAGATATTAGAGCTTGTGCACAGTGATGTGTTTGGAACTGTGTCGGTTCCATCACTGGGAAAGTCTGTGTACTATGTTTCATTCATAGATGACTTATCAAAGAATACATGTATATATTTTTTGAGGAAGAAATCTGAAGTGTTGGATAGATTTAAAGAATTTAAGGCTTTAGTGGAAAACCAAACAGAGAAGAAGATAAAGGTGCTGAGGACAGATAATGGTGGAGAGTTTTGCAAGAAGGAATTTGAAGAATTCTGTAAGAAGTGTGGTATAGCACGATAGAAGACTAATCCATACACACCTCAACAAAACAGAGTTGCAGAAAGAATGAACAGAACACTGATGGAAAAGGCAAGAAGCATGCTCAGTGGTACCGGGTTAGGACAGGAATTATGGGCAGAAGCAGTGGAGACTGCATGTTACCTAGTTAACAAATCAACTTCATCAGCGTTGGAGGATAAGACTCCACATGAGGTATGGACTAGTAAGAAACCCTCTCTTTCATATCTGAGGGTCTTTGGATGTGATGCATATGTACATGTTCCAAAGGAGAAAAGGACCAAGTTGGATAATAAATCTGAAAGGTGCATCTTTATTGTGTATAAGGATGGTTTAAAAAGTTACAAGCTTTGGAACTCAGAAACAAGGAAGGTTGTGTACAACTGAGATGCGGTGTTTAGAGAGGTGAAAGATGTTGTTAAACATGAAGTCATACCAAAGGAACCTGAGAAGATAGAGTTTGAGCTAAAGGAGGATGAATCCGACTCTAAAATAGAATAAGATTCAGAAGAGGAAGAGCCACAAACTCCAGTTGTGAGAAGATTAGTTTGGTAAAGAAGGAAACCAGAAAGGTATAGTCCATCTGCTTTCTGTTCAAATTTTGCTTTAACTATCACTAATTATGATCCCAAAACTATCAGGGAGGAAGTGGATTCAAAGGATGGAAAACTCTGGAAGGAGGCCGTGGTTGATGAAATGGCATCCTTGCACAAAAATGAGGCATGGGATCTGGTGGAGTTACCGGCTAGAAGGAAGCCCATTGGGAGCAAATGGGTGTTTAATAAGAAGATGAATGTAGAAGGCAAGGAGGAGAAACACAAAGCTCGATTGGTAGCTATTGGGGTCCTGTGATTTGACAGATTGGCATACCAAGTGACAAGGCAACATCAAAACCAGTCTTTAGAGCTCTAGGACCTAGCCTTCCTAGTCTCAGAGAGGGATCTCTCAATTATTTGCAAATATGTGAGCTTGCTTGCTTTTAAAGGTTGATTTTAAGCTAGTTATGAAGCATGAGTTTGTTTGATTGTTTGGTGGGACATGATGATTCTAGGCAGCATAGATAGAAAAGGGAAATCTCTAAGTCATTGGGCAATGGAGTCAAGTGGAAGTTGTAACAAGTTTGTAGATAAATCAGGGATATCAAAGGGCAAATCTAACTTGGCTAGTGGATCTACAAAGTCTTTCAGGTGAAATGAAATGGACATTAAGGGTTTAGAATGAAAAGTAGAACTAAGGGCATTAAGAATCCTTAATTATATGTACTTCTCAATAAAGGGACTTAAAATATTATCTGAACATGAAGAGGCATTCCATAGACAGGGCTAACCATAAATTCTAGAAACCACACTTCAGCAAATAAAAATTTCAAAACAAACTTTTCAAATGAAATCTAGGAGTCGAGGAACGCTCTATTTCATCCAAAGGTTTGACTTTCAAGGATAATAAAACATAAAAGATTCACAAATAACTGCATTCATAGAAGAGGGAACTCCTAAACATCTTTGATTACAGCTATAAAGGCCTTCAAAACAATTATTTAAGCAAGAACAAAGGGTATGATCAAAACAGACCTCTTTGGCAGACTGTAAACAATGGTACTTTAAAGGGAGACTTCAGAAACAATTTTCAAGTGGCAGTAAGTAAGTAGGGAAAACCATAAATCATTCTTGAGACCAACTATTTGAACTATTTCTAAAATAAACAAGCACAAGGGTTCAACAGAGCAACTAAGAATTCTCTAGAATGCCTCAACAGAGGAAAACATAAAACAGTGGAGAGTAAACAGGTCTAAGGTGCTTCTAGGAGACATTTCTTAGCCTAAAATTTTTACTCTACTATAGTAAGAAATGATGAAATAGAATGGAAAACAGGAAAAACATTAACAGATTAGAATACTTCAGCAACAACCAATCTCAGGGATCCAATGACAGAGCTTTCTCCATCAACAAACAGGTCAAAACATCCACAGGTTCCAGAACATCAATTTTCTTTCAACTTCAGCAGAACTATGTATTACTTCAAAGAGTCATCAAATGCCCACAACCAACAATCAAACAAACTCATGCTTCATAACTAGCCTAAAATCAACCCTTAAAAGCAAACAAGCTCACATCTTTGCAAATAATTGAGAGATCCCTCTCTGAGACTAGGAAGGCTAGGTCCTAGATCTCTAAATACTGGTTTTGATGTTGCCTTGTCACTTGGTATGCCAATCTGCCAAATCATAGGACCCCAACATAATGGCGATCACGGTGGGACTTTCGAGTATATAGTCACATAAATACCTCCTAAAAACTCATTAGACCCTCAGTAAATCAAAGAATATCCAGTGAATCTGCCACCTCATCGCCACTACAACATAATGGCGATCACGGTGGGACCTCTAAGTATATAATAGCCTAGAAAACTCTTGTAGACTCACTAAGTCCTTCAATAACCATAAAAACTCAGAAAACCCAAAAACATTTCAGATTGGCCTTCATAATAAACATTGGTGGCGGACCATAGAATATTTTACCTCCAAAGAGCTAAAAATTTCCACCTGGCAACTCCACTGACCTCCAGCAGGCCTATTACTTCTCCAGTCCTTGTAAACTCCCTTGGGAATGCATTGACCAATCCAAACCATGCTACAGGTGGACAACAAAGTCCAAAATATTCTACCTGGCGACTCCACAACCTCCAAAAAACCTAATGACTCCACTATTAGAAGACTCTAAACTGGTTTACAAGATACAGTGACCTCTTTTTTACAAAACATGGATCCAAGTATAGATAGAGAAGCTAAACTAAACACATTATTGGACCTAATTGGCAAAATAGTGTACATACTTGATAAGAAACTGGAAAGGCATGAGGCTGATACAAATGTTGATTATCCAAAGCAACCCATGTTTTCTCCTGATCAAAAACAAATTCAACCACTACAAGACATAAACAACAAACAAAATATATATGATGAGCAAGATTACAAAGAGAACAATGAGGAAGATTGTCAAGAAGGTATTGATTGCCTACCTATACCTTGTGTTTTACTGTAAGAGAACTTTATGAGCAAGCTGCAAACATAAACAAGGAGCAGTGCCCTGAGGAAATAGTCAGCCATCTTGAACTAACAAAATCTAAAATAGGAGAAGAGACAACACAACTAGAGTCTCTGCCTTTATGTTATAACTCATTTCAGATTATTAAAGAAGAATGGCATCCTGGCAATCTATTGGAAACAACTCATGAATCCCATGTTAAAATTGACTATCACAAAGATCAAGAGGAGTTGTTTGAGAGTGAAAAGGATTAGAAAATAGAAGAAAATCCTCAGGATCCAACTGAAAACACAAGTATTTATTCACCATTCCTTCTAGGTGAGGCTCAAGAAGACATCCAGCCTCAAAATCAGCCTTCACAAGAGAAAGACGACTACTGTACTTCTGCCCAAAGCCAAATAAAAATTCCTCCTCTTTTGACAAAAGAAGAAATTGATCAAATATCAAATAAATAGCCAGCCCTCAAAACTTCATTTGAAAAAAACACTTATGCTCATCTACCTACTGAACCTTGTTGTCCTGAACTAGAAAGTGAACTCATAGATCAATTTAAAGAAAAACAAACTGATAATCCAATATGTTTAATTGGTGAGATTGTTTATACTAATGATTCTCTAAATACTGATAAATCTGATGATGATGATGAGCTCCAAATAGAAACTAATCATGCAGGGCAACCAACAGTGGATTGGTGTCATGAATTTCATTATCATCAGCTTGAAAGCAGTAATCAAACAATGCAGCCCATCACAAATAGCTTTCACATAATTGGGAATTAGAAATCTATCAGTTGTAATGTTGGGATTGAAAAGAATGAGGAACTTCTTGAACAAGTTGAAGATAAGGAGCCTTCCCCTGAAAAGTTGGAGGTAATTAAAAATACCCTTGCTCAAAAACATGGTGACCTCTTCGCAGAGTTCAGTCCATTGAGTCAGAACATACCAGGACT
Source organism: Pinus albicaulis (assembly GCA_034641835.2). Taxonomy (NCBI): domain Eukaryota; kingdom Viridiplantae; phylum Streptophyta; class Pinopsida; order Pinales; family Pinaceae; genus Pinus; species Pinus albicaulis. The sequence continues at coordinate 105,045,891 of CM076583.1, forward strand.
GCAAGAGAACTACACTGCAATATATGATGAGTCCTCCAGTTCAGATGATAATGAAGATGAGGAAGAGTTTCTTTCTCAAAAGAATCTAAATCTTGATCCAGTGGAGGAAAAGGTAATTTTGGTTGAAACCTAACTTCTTCTTTTTTTTTTTTTTTAATCTATTAGTATACAAAAATTTACATGGAGGCCTAGGCCTCAAAAGTTCTGGCCCATGGTATGAGCATTCTAAAACAGCAGACATGATCAGCATGTATCAGGCGAATCAACAAGAGAGTGCCGCCCTCGTAGGGGAAACCGGCCATGAAGCTCCAACAGTTTATCAACACACAATAACTAAGAGAAGTTATGCATACAAAATTGTTCCTGGTCAAAAAACACAGTTCCCGCAAAGGGGAAACCGACGACTAGACAAGCTGTAAATCTGAAAGTAACCAAGCTGTGGTTGCGAGCAAGTAACAGTGACTAACTTGGGCTGTCGTCCATCCAAAAACATGCCAAAATGGAAATTAGCCATTTAAGTACCTTGAGAGGAGGGGGGAGATTCGACCACGCTACAGGCATAGGCGTAAGGGTCGTCCTCGTCCTCCATATCATCTTTAGCACTGGAACAACCTCGCTTGGTGTCGTCCTCGCCCTGCTTATCATCTATAGCACTGGAACAACCTCGCTTGGTGTCGCCCAAACTAGCCACAACTCTGAGATCCTGTGAGGTGCTACACTCGACCGCTTTTATTTTCTGACCACCTCTGGAGGGAGAGCTAGGCCTTTCAACATCTTTTTGCACCATATTAGTACTTAAAAGCTTGGTACTCATTTTAGGGGGCTCCTCTTTAAAGTGAATGGTAATGGTGGCTGTTATAGTCGGCATGTTGAGCAAACAGGGGAAACGGAACTGGGCAGTATGCTGCTGACTGGGGATAAGATTGGAGATGCCTCTTGCAGGCTGAGAAATCCCACGACTAGCTCGGAAGCCACGACCACTTCTGGTCTCAGGGTAACGACCCAACGAGGAATCCGAGGGAGGAGACAAGGAGCTCGAAGAGGTGGAGGGAGGGTGGAGGGGAGGACAGCCACGACTCGAGCCACGACGACACTGCATCCTTTGACGCAGACGAGGCATTGGACACAATTGAGAAAGACTAAGCGGGACAAAACAAGATGCGGAGGGCGGGGAGTGAACGGGCGGACCAGAGCAAAGCTCAGAAGGCAGAGAATGGGCGAACGGATCAAGCAAAGAGTCGGAGTGAAACCAGTATCCCCGAGAACAATGGGAGCTCTGCGTTACATGAAGGCCCAGAATGAGGTCAATGCAACAGAAAATAGAGCATCTGCGCCCAGTGATGGTTCTGGAGCTGTGCTCTGAGACAGCCGAGGAGCAGCAAGAGCGCAAAGGCAAAAAAGCAAGCGTGAAGCTTGCGGAAGAAGCCATATTGCTGAAGAATGGGCGCGAGCATGGGCAACTGCGCTGCATAAATGCAGTGGGGCGGTTGGCAGTCTCATTGTAAATGCATTTAATGAAGACGAGGACAAGAGGAAGGGTGGTGGTGGTAGCATCCCACGCGCAAGCCCAAATCCTCTGCCACATTTCATTCCCTCTGATCACCCGCATCTGGGGCTTGTAGATCTTGGTGCACCAAGGAAGTGCAATCTTGGATGAGTTGTGCATCATCAGAGTTGTGGAGAGGGCCCTCGTAGAAAGGAATAATCTGAGTGGCACCTTGATTAGCCAATCGATTAGCAACTTTGTTGGTTGTGCGTCTAATATGCTTAAAGGTGATGGCTCTAGGCATCTTGAGCCATTGTTCAATTTGTTCCAGTCTGCTTAGAAGCCGCCAACTCGAGGCCACTTTAGTTGCTGTAGAGCCAGAGTGGAGACAAATTGCAGCCTCAATTAGGATCTGAGAGTCCCCTTCAACTTCCAGAGGGAAGAAGTTCTCTTTATCAGCAATGCATAACCCATGCCATAGGCCTTCGAGTTCAGCTGCATTGTTAGAGTCGCGACCAAGAGAGCCGAAGAAGATGTAGGAGATAGCGCCCTCATGATTCCTGAAGATGCCTCCATAGCCTGATAATCCCGGATTACCTTTTGCTGCACCATGAAAGTTCATTTTGAATGCCTGAGTCATGGGAGGAGACCAGGAGATAGGTGAATCAAAATGCTTCGAGGAATTTTGAACATTCCCCCCAAGGTGTTTGAGATCGAGGTTCCATCTTTTCAAAATGAGACATTCAGCCGGCGAAGAAGGCATATCCAAATCTTGCCAGTGAAAAAGAGCTAAAGTTTCTTGTAGATTTCACTTGAGATTGGACCAAAGGATTTCAACTGGTGTGGATATGTCCTTGAATGTCCTGTAATTACGTTATTTCCGAGTGGACCAATATATGAAGCCTGGGAACAAGTTCCAGATGGCATTGAGCAATTGACTTTGGAAGGGTTGCGAAGGCCACCATCTGATGGTATTGTTGATATCACCAACCCGTCTACCTATTCTTCTAAAGCAGAAGGTGAATTGGTCCCAAAGATGAGTTACTAATGGGCATGAATCAAGGAGGTGCTGTATGGTTTCTGCCTGAGAATTACAGTTGGTGCACCGAGAAGGGCCGATAAAAACTTGTTTCAGAATATTGTCCCACGTGAGTATTTTTCCTTTGCTGAGGAGCCAAAGGAAAGAGGAGATTTTAGGCCATGTTCTAGGAAGCCAGACTTGAACCCATATGCGATCCTGTTGATTCTGTTGGGGGCAATAGAGTAACCTGTAAGCTTATTGGGTAGAAAATTTAACCCGTGGAGTGTATCCCCACCTCAGCTTATCTACTTGGGCAGAGACTTTGATCCTTCTTAAGCTGAGCTCCTATTCAATGTCGCCATAAGTCTTCCCCTGCCAGTCCTCTTACCAGATGAGAGCTGGTTTCCACAACTGGTGACCATGAGAGGAGAGGGGTTGCCAGAACTAATTGACTTGATTGGGAATGGTGTTATAAAGAACACTTTGCCACAATGGTTTATGGAAAAGCATGGATAGTTTTGGCATTTGTTGCCAAGAGTCCTCCCAGAATCTAGCTTTGTCTCCTTAATGGATTTCCCAAAAACTGTGGGCTTGGATGAAAGCACTATGTTGTTTTGCAGCATTCCAAATCATCTATCTAGGGGCATCCGTGATGATGCGGATGAGATCCTCCTAGGGTCTACCTGGAGCATATTTTCCCTGCCAAAGACAAGCCCAAGGGATGTTTGGTTTAGAGATCTAATTCCACCAGATGCAAGCTCCCATGGTATGGTTGCTATGAAGCGGATCTCTCAAACTCGACCCCCCAGCATTTTTTGGGGTGCAAACCTCCGTCCATTTGACAAGGGCCCATTTTCTGTTGAGGCCCAAAGATCCCCAGAGAAAATTCCTCTGTAAGTTGCGAATTTGCTTTAGAACCCATTTTGGAGCAGCCATGATGGAGAAGAGATAAATAGGCATAGCTTGGAGTACCGAATTGATCAAGATGATTCTGCTGGCCATATTTAGAGAGCGGTACATCCACGAGGAGATTCTGGCATCTAGCTTATCAAGGAGGGCTCTCCATGAGGCATGCTTGATGATCGAGTCTACTAGGGGAGCCCCAAGATACTTGGAAGTAAGAACATCAATCAGAAAGCCCAAGATTCTAGCAATATTGCATTGAGAGATGGAGGGGGTATTGAAGAAGAAAATTTGGGATTTTTCTGAATTAATGGTAGTTCTCGAAGCATCCGAGAAGGTGTTAAGCAGGGATTTGAAGGCCCAGGCTTCTTGAACAGACGGATGGCCAAAAAGCAAGTTGTCATCAACGAATTGTTGATGTGTTATAGGGGAGTTGTCATGCAGAGAGATCCCTTTAATAGAGTCGGAGGAGGTAGCATGAAGAATGAGGTGAATAAGGCCTTCTGCCATAAGAACGAAAAGGAAGGGGGACAGGGGATCACCCTGACGGATGCCTCTAGAGGACCGAAACAGTAGTGAGGGAGAGCCATTAACAAGGATTGAGAAGCTGGAGGATGACAGAAGGCTCATGATCCACCGAGTCCAAGGGGCATTGAAACCAAAAGCCAAGAGCATTTGTTTGATATAATTCCAACTTAATTTGTCGAATTCTTTAGATAGGTCTAGTTTGAGAAGCATACCTAGTTTCTTAAGGAGCTTGAGTGAATGAATCACTTCATGCGAGAAGATTATGCCATCCAGGATTTGACACCCTTCCACATATCCGATTTTCTCTTACGAGATAAGGAGAGGTAGGAGGGGCTTGAGCCTGTTCGCTATAACTTTAGAAATTAGCTTGTACATGACATTGCAGAGCGCAATGGGCCTGTATTTGTCTGCAGTGCTTGAATTCTCCTCCTTGGGGATGAGAGCAAGGAAGGTTGAGTTCAGTGAAGGAAGAATCCAGTGCATGGAGCGGGATTCCTCCATTAAAGCCCAAACCTCCATCTTGATATGCTACCAAAATGAGTGGAAGAAGTTGGTCGTGAAGCCATCCGGGCCTAATGCTTTTCCATCTTTGAGTTGAGCTATAGCTTGCTCTACTTCATGAAGAGTGACTGGCTAGAGTAGCATCACATTTTGATCCTCAGTAATGATTTTAGGAATATGTTGTGTGACGGATCGAATAGCGTGGTCTCGATTGCCTTCAGGTTCCTACAAAATATTTTGGAAGTACCCTCTGAGCTCTTTTTCAATGTCCTCATGTGCCTCTAAATGAACTCCCTGATTGTTATTGAGAAAAGAAATGTTGTTATGCATCCTTCTTTGTATAGTGGACCTGTGGAAAAACTTTGGGATTTTCTCCCCTTCTTGAAGCCATCTGACCCTAGATTTCTGTCGCCAGAAAGTCTCCTCTAGTTGCATACTCTTGTAAATTTTTGTGAGGAGATCGATTTCCTTACTGTCATAGTCCTCTGTTCTGCCTTCAGTGATGATTTTCTGTTGTAGAAGGCTCATTTGAAGCTCTAGCTCTTTCTGGCTGTCGAAGATGTTACCAAACTGAGATCTATTCCAATGTTTGAGCGTGTGCTTGAGATTCCTTAGCTTTTGTTGGAATTGAAACATTTTTGAGCCCTTAGGTGGTACGTAGGAGTGCCAAGCTTTGATGACAATTTCTTTAAAACCATTGTGGGAGAACCAGAACGATTTGAATCGAAAAGGCCGGTTGTAGCGCGAACCTATATGGGCCCATTGAAAGAGTATGGGCCAATGATCCGATCCAGCAAGAGGCAATATGGAAGAATGGAAATCACCACCAAGATGAATAGCATTGTCTGACATGAGAAAGCGATCAAGGTGGGAAGCAATGTGCTGCGGCCCTCTGCGTTTTTTGGTCCAGGTGTACGTACCATTGGATGTCTATAGATCCACGAGCTGGTTGCTTAGAATGAAGTCTTTGAAACCTAAGCAGTCCCCGTCTAGCCTGTGACTTCCGCCAGATTTTTCCTCCAAGGAGGTAGTCATGTTAAAATCCCCCGCACAGATCTAGAGAGGGAAACGCCTCAAGGAGTTCAGATCTATTAAAGTAAGGAGAAAATCTAATTTCTTTTGGATTTCTTGCGGAAAATATACATTGGTTAGGTGACCGTGTATGTTGGTACCTACCAGATGGAAGGTCGTTTGAATGAAATAGTGCGATGCATGGAAGTCATACAGAGAAAGAACTTGAGGATCCCAAATGATTGCGAGCCCTCCTGAGGCGCCCAAAGCGTCCACCGTTACTGAGCGGCAATTTTCCCAAACTTTAGCCACAATGTGTTCAAGAGCTTTGCTATTACATTTCGTCTCGTGAAGATAAACAATCGAAGGTTTGTTTTGCTGTATCATATTTTTGAGCATTCTATGTTTTGAGGGGCTATTAAGCCCTCTCACATTCCAGGAGATAAGCTTCATGAGGAACTATGAGGGAGAGCCTTGTAGAACTTTGTCAACTTGGGAAATCAGCCTGATTCCACAAGTATTTCGCCAATAACAATAGTTCTTTGTAAATCTATCTTCCTTCCTCTTTTTTTTTGTTTCTTTCATAATTTTCCTTCCATCCCATAGGCTTCCTGCTTGAATGCCCAATGAGTTTCTCTGCTGTGCGTGGGAAAGGACCACTTCCAGATTGTCTATCTGTCGAGGGTTAATGTTGCTATATTCTTTTTGATGGCATGTGTTGTCAATCCTAGAGACAACCTTGAGTTGTGAAAGACTAGTGGCTAGGACATCTTATATAGCAAGGAGCAGTATGATATAATAAGGACAATTAGCAGAACAAGGCTCTTTTTCTATTTCAGTTTTAACAAGAAAGATCAATGTAGATGGAACCAGAATATTCACAAACTCAGCATAATGAAAGGAACACTGCAGAGGCAAGGAGTGAATTCTCAATATAAATGTATCAGACAACTCAAAGACAGCTTGTTGTAAGGAGGGCTAGATTCTAAAAATGCTTTATAGAGATTGAAAATCAAACGGCACTTGCTGTGTAAGAAATATAGAAGGAATACTAACTACTAATGAGATGAAATTCCATAAACATATCTGAACATGAGACGAGCTTAAGATAATAAGAATCCATACATGTCCATAGCTTTCAAAAAATAACATCCCATAGCACTTAATATAGAAGAAACGTGGATGAAGTTGAAAATGAAACATCATACCATGACTGAGCTATATTTAAAGCGCTAGACAGGTTTAGCATGAGTATCGATTGTGATAAATTCATACCAGAACCAGTGAGCCACTCGCATTCCAGAGCATGATACGAGAAGGATGGAAATAGTGAAATGAATAGCTAAACTATATCACATAAGACATAATTACAAACTATAAAGCATCAAGACCAGAATCCTCATTAAAGGTAAAACTCCTTATCGTTGAGACCCAACGGGCTCTTCACATTTGTATTAAAACTTCAAAAAAATGCATACAAGAAACTCTTTCACAGAAAATTCTTCAGAAAATATGGAACCAGTTTTTCTCTTTAGTTCTTGCTTATATAGAAGCCTCAGAAACATGAGCGAGAAGATATTTTTGGGAAAAATATCTTCCTCGCGTGCTGGTAATCAGTTTGAATTCTCCATCAAAAATAACCAAAATTCATGATGAGGAATAGAGGCATCTCATCATTGACAGTTTGGCTCACAGCCATTTTAAACAAAAATATTAAACAACAGTTTCTGACAGAAAGAAAAATGCAGGAGTGGAAGGTGAATTCCACTCGAAATTTAAAAGTAACAAACTAAATTGGAAGTAAAAGGCCACTAGGGCCAAATCATGAATTGACAATGTTCACTGATGAGGTGGAGTTGAGGCGGTCATTGTCACAGATGGCGGAATGTTGGCTGAGAGGAATCGATTTGCCTCTAATGTGGCGGTGGAGGCTTTTCTACCTATAGATCTTTATGATTTTCTTTAATTCTGATTTAATTTTGAGGATCGGGCTTTTGATAATCAATCTTAGCCGAAATCCCCAAATTGTCTTCCATCTTCTATTTCTGTCGTGGCAGGTCTTCGACACTGATACTCTGACTGCTGCTACAATAACCTCTCTATGTTCCAAATCACAGTGACCGTGATTGTGGGACCTAGAGTGAATTCATCACTCTGTAAAAACCCTACAAAATATGATAAACTCATCAAGAAATCCAAGGAGTGGCGGAAGGAATGTTGTGAAAGCCTGGAGGAATGGTGGTGGGAATGGTGAAAACGGGAGAAGAAATGATAATTAGTGTAAATCCCATAGTTTTAAGTCCCAGGAAAATACAAAGGAAATGGGTCGAACGCATAAAATTACGCCTTTGATGGTGGGACTCGGTTAAGGAGGAGGGCGATTTAATGTGAGCCGTTGGATCTCAAGAGGAGATCGACGGTTGGGATCATCTGATGGAGTTAATGGGGACATTTTATGAAGAGAAATGGTGAAATGTGCGATACATTGTGGGTCGTAGATCTGGATCAAACGGACGGTCACAATTAGATCGGTGGATCGCAATCGGAAGGGACGGAGGGTAACACCTTTAGAACTTGCGATTGGCGATGCGCGATTGAGCGCCAGTCGTCTGATCTGGGACGAAATCGACGGCGGAGACTCAATCAGCGGGGAGACGGACGGGGGGTAAAGGACTAGAGCTGGAGAAATAAGGGTCGTCGTATCAAAGGGAAATTGACGGTGGAGATTACAATCGGAGGATCGCAATCGGGGAGGGCAGTGGGTGCCACATCAAAAAAAAAATTGCGATTGCGATTGGTGCGGTGGTGTGATGGCCATCCGATCCGACAGCGAATCAACGGTGGAGATGAGCATCAGAGGGGTGAAAGGATCAAGGCGATGGGTGTGAGTGGGACAAGCGCTGGCCATCAGATCTTAAAAGATCGACGGTGAAGATTGCTTCAAAGGGCCAACAGACTTAACACTGTTGCATCAGGACTTTCATGGTTTACAAAGGAAAAAGATGTTTCCGCTCCGATTCTCCAATACGATTAGTGCCCAGGCCTTAAGCGCTTGGTCGTGGGCGTGGGGCATATGGGGAAGTGGTTAAGGGGGCTGGCCGAAAAGGGGCTAAGCCTCATATGTGAAAAGTGGGTTTTTGGCCTAATTTCAATGCCTTTTAAGGCCAAAAAGGGGTAACGGTAGAGAGGAAAAGGGGGTTATTAAGCCAAAAAAAGGGTATTTGTGAGGTTTAAAGGGGAAATAGGATGGTTTTGAAGGGTAAGAAGGGAATTAGAAGGGGAGACAAGGGGATGAAAACAAAGGTTTTAAAAGGTGTGAAATAGGGGGAAAAAAGGCTTTTTGAGCATTCTTCTTCACAAATAGAGAGGCTTCAAACTAGGAACAGCAGTGAATGTTAACCATATGATCAACATTGGCTCCACCTGGGGATGGCACATTCATCCTTGAGCATGTCAAGAACTTCACAGACCACCTATTAATCTTCTTTGTGGACACCACTCTTCAGCGCTTTTCATTTATCTCTTCATGATTCATCACGACACACACATCATTCGAACAAAGGTGAAAACAGAAAACTAATGTACAGTATGATACATCGGGCTCTCTCGGCCTGAATCAGAACTAGACTTAAGGTTTGAGGAACTCACCGTTTACAGGGGCATCGATCAAGTCTCCCTATAAATTTTCCAACCTGAAGGTGTTGTTTCCCCCTTGTTCCATAATTTTAAAAGGGTTGAACCAAAGTGGGTCGAATTTACCATGTTTCCCCTTTTCAGCTCTTTGAATATCCCATTAGAGCACTAAATCCCCAATTTGCAACTTCCTGTCCTTGGCATGTTGATCAAAAAGGTCCTTCATCTTCTCTTGATATTCATTTAGCCTCTGACTTACCTGGTTTCGTGTTTCTTCTAACTCCACCAGCTAATTGATTCTCCTGGTCACATCATCGAGTTCTTCTTGACTTTCTTGCATGAATCGGGCTACTGGTAAGGCTAACTGTACAGGGAATTTTGCTGCCCTCCCATATACTAATTCATACGGGGAATTCCTAGTTTCTCTCTTGTTGGTAATCCTGTTGGCCTACAAAGCGAATTTCAACTAGGAATCCCAATTTTTCTTATTTTCGTTGATAGCCTTCTTCAGTGCTCTCACTGGGGTTTTATTTTAAGACTCTACCAGGCCGTTTCCTTGTGGGTAATAAGCCATAGAGTGACCTAGTGCAATGTTATACTGCTAGCAGAAGTTGCCAAACTTTGCAGACTTAAAGGCTTGTGCATTTTCGGTCATTATCTTGGCAGGGCAGCCAAATCTGGATATGATATTTTCTTCGATAAATTTCATTACCACAGTATCCGTTGCATTCCTTGCAGGTATAGCTTCCACCCACTTCGTGAAATAATATGTGGCAGTTAATATCCACTTATGCTAACCACTTTATGGAGGATGTATTTCACCAATAAAGTCAATTCCCCATTGCTGGAATGGTTCATCCACGTGAACAGGGATCATGGGCAGAGGTGCCAACTTCTATCTTTCAGAAAACCTTTAGCATTTATCACAAGCTCTAACTTGGGAAAACACATCTCCAAAGAGTTTGGGCCAGAAGAAACCAACCTTCAGGATTTTGTGTGCAGTAGCCCTCCAACTATAATGACCCCCACATATTCCTTCATGAAATTCGGCCATTATACTCTCAACCTCGTCTTCTGTGAGACACAGGAGCAGAATTCCTGAGGGATCTCACCAGTACAACCGACCATTTGCAACAACGTACTTCTATGATCTCAACCTTAGTGTTCTGTATTTAGCTTTGTCACAGCTAGGAGGGCAGCTGAGTGTTAGAAGATATTCCACTATCTCTTTGTACCACGGGCTGATGAGGTACTTTATATGTGTCTTCTAGGTAGCTATCTCTACTCCCTATTGCTCTTCTTTCTTCTCAGACTCCTCATTTGCTATCATGGACAGATTTATACCCGGAGCCTGACAGTTTGACTTGAACAAGATTTTGGCTAGCCCCTGTCCCTTGATCAGTTTGGTAGGGCGAATGTCTAGCTCATACTCTTGTATTTTGGCAATCCATTTCCCTCTTTTCCCTTTGTTATCTAGTCCTTGGATAAGAATATCTTTTATAGTTGTTGTAGGCACAAACATAGTGATATGGGACTGCAAGACATACATGCGAAATGCTTTAAGAGACTTCACCAGGGCATATGCCTGCTTTTCTAATATGTTATATTTCAGCTCTGCATCATGGAGCACCTGACTGAAGAAAGTGATGGGCTGCTCATACCCTTCCTCATTTTTCTACAACAAAACTCCTGCCACTGTATGAGGTGATGCAAATGAAAATATCATGAAAGGTTTGGCATAGTCTGGTCCAGCTAACACTGGGGCTTCAGCAAAGGCATTTTTTATCCTGTTAAAGGCCTCTCGTGATTCCTGGGACCACTTTACCTCATTATTTTTCTTTTATCATGTCAGTTATATGTCTAACTATCTCAGCATAGTTAGGGATAAACCTCCTTAGAAAGTTAATGCGCCCTAGGAACACCTGCACCTCCTTTTTATTTCTGGGAAGAGAAATTCCATTTATAACTTCTACTCTCTTAGGATCTATTTTTACCCCATATTTGGTTACAATATGTCCCAAAAGCTTACCCTCTTCTAATGCAAACAATGACTTCTGTGGATTGAGAGAGAGACCATACCTTCTGCACTTCTCGAAAGTTCTATGCAAGTGTTCAATGTGCTCTGCATCATCTTTTGAGAACACAGTGATATCATCCAGATATACTACCACAAACTTATCTTGCTCCCCAACAAAGGCAATTTCCATGGCCCTTTGAAAAGTGGCCCCTGCATTGATCAGCCCAAAAGGCATCCTGGAATACATAAATGTACCCCAAGGAGTGGTAAAGGAAATCTTCTTCTAATCTTCTGGTAGTACAGCCACCTGATTGTAACTGGAGAATCCATCCATCATCGACATCCGAGAAGCTCCTACCACTTTCTGCAGGATGTGATCCATCTTGGGCAGGGGGTAATTATCCTTTAAGGATGCTCGGTTTAAATTTTGGAAACCCACACATAGCCTTATTTCTCCATTCTTTTTCCGGACAAGGACTAGGTTTGCTACCCACTCAGAATATCTTAATGGCACAATGATTTTGGCCTTCAACAGTTTCTTAATTTCTTTCTCAATAGAGGGAAGTAGCAGGGGATTTATCTGTCTAAGCTTCTATTTATGTGGCTTCGCATCCCCCTTCAGTGGAATTTTATGTTGCATGATGCTGATATCGAAGGTTTTTAGGTCCTGATAAGACCATGCAAACACATCTTTGTATGACTGGAATAAATTCTGGTAGAGCTCTTTATACTCCTTTGGGACTTTCTTGGATAACTTCACAATTTTGGGGTCAGCATCAATACCAAGGTTAAGATCTTCTACCTGATTTTCCTCCACAACTTTGTTCGGCTGCAGTGGGACATTGTTTCTATTAAAAATTCTTTCTAAGGGCACTAGTCCTCGGGGTATAACGTTGTCTTTTAGTTGCAGAACTTTATGGCCCGCCACCTTTTCTTCCCATTTATTTTCTGAAATATCCTCAACCTCGTCTTCTTCACAAGCATCAATCTCCATGTTGGAGAATTCCCCTACTGTTTCCAGGAATATTTTCACTTGTTCTTCATCCTCAAACACCTGCTAGTGTTTGATGTTATCTGGGATTGATGGTCGATAAGGTACCTCAATTTCATATCTTAGGAGAGGGTTTTGAGGGGGGAAGAAGGTACTGGCAGCCACTGCAAGGGATTCTGCCATCCTATTCTGCTCCTGGGGCATGAACTGAATATTAAAAACCAAGAAAAAATTCTCCACCAGGTCCCAAAATTCGTTCCTATAATCCCTCAGCCTAGGATGTTTGGTTTGGCACTGATTCTTCACTTGTCTAACCACCATTTCTGAATCTCCCAGAACCTTTAAACTCTGTATGTTCATGCTCCTGGTTGTCTGTAACCCTAACAGAAGTGCTTCATACTCGGCCACATTATTAGTGGCTTCATACTCTAGCTTGAAAGACAATGGGACCCATTGGCCTGTAGGAGAAATCAATAATACTCCAGCCCCATTACCTTCTCTAGAGTTTGCTCCATCAAAATGAAGTGTCCAGATTCCTATTTCATGGATCTCTATGGACTGCTCAGTCTTGATCTGGAAAAATGATGGTTCATGAGCGTAATATTGATCTTCTTCCAGCATCAAACATGACAAATCTCCCTCCTTACTATAAACTGGAGAATTAATTGAGTTATCGGCCTAAGTAACTTTCATGAAAAATCTGGTTTCCCGGTACAACCTCCTCTCCTGGCCACCAAAAACCAGGATAGTAACGTAGGTCAAGTCCAACTTGATTGACCCACCAATTTTAGTTCCCCAGGACCTTGACAGCAACATGCCGAAGCGAGCTGGGATGTCAGCCACCGCGATGTCCATCACCACACTTTTTGCTGGGATTTGGGCCAAATTGACCACCAAATTCTTGATCATACCCAAGAATTTAACTCTTTTCGAATCAAATGAATAGAGGTCTTTGTATGGACGAGTGATTTGTAATCCTAGTTGTTCCATGACCGATAGGGGCAATAAATTATGGGAGGCTCCTGAATCTAACATATAGTTATGCAACAGCAGGTCATGAATTACTAGGGACACATAAAATGGGGGAGTAGAAGCATCTAATTCCTCAACATGTGGGCCAAATACAACCATAGTTCTTTGTTCTTGAAGGTTCAGACTATCTGGAATATGTGCTACTTCTGGGGGAAGCATAAAGGATGTGACCTAGGACTAATATCAGGCTTCTTCAACAATTCGGTCAAGGGAACTGGGATTTTGACCTTCTCAAGCTCCTTCTGTAAACTGAAGACCGAGGATGACTTATCTACTAACACTTATTTTGACTCTTTTCTTTGGACAAGGGGTTTGACTTTCTTTGTGACTGACTTGACATTAGGGGGAGTAGCCACTTGTGAAGAGGAAGGAATATGATCAGCAGACTGCAAAGATTCGTTAAGAGGCCTCTTACCTTTTTCTGTGTTCCCATGAGCTGTTGTCTCCTTCTTAGCAGATGCTTCCTCATGGGGTGCGTCTTCCTCTTGATCCTGAGTGCGAGTTCTCTTCCTAGAATATCTGAGGTCATATCTTCTATTAAACTGTGCTTGCATGAAATCGACAAACTACTTGCAGTAGTCATCGATCTCAGGATCTTTGGTGCTTTCATTAACTTTTTCTTCCACATGTGATGGAATCTGCACTTCATCACTTCCTTGTAGGGGACATTCTACTTCATCACTATTTGAAAAAGCAAGGTATGCTTCCTCTTGCTCGTAAGTGGTTTCTTCGGTAGGACCATATACTTGACCTTCCAAGTACAGAGGGTGTGGTACCTAATCTTTTTCTTCCTTTCGTTCCCTTTGCAGTATCTGCAAGGGCGGTTTTCTGTAATGAGGGTTGTAACCCTTGTTTGGAGCGTTCTGGAAATTATTGGACGATGAATTCTTGGCCTCTAGTTCAAGTCTGACTAGCTTACTTGAAATATTCTTAATCATCTTGTTCATTTCCTCAATTTTGTCATTAGCTGAGTCTCTATCTTGGCTAGAGGTAGATACTTCTTCTTTCCCATTTCTTCTAGTATCTTGTTCATATTTTCCCTTTGATTTACCAGTGGAGGCAAAGTTTGCCTCTAACTCTAGTGCATCTGTTTGAGCATCATCCAGGGTGGCGGGCTTTCTTTCTCTCAGAGAGAAACCGAATTCTGAGTCAAACGCGGCTACGAAAACAACTTTAGCGGCGATTTGATGAGGTTTCATATCATCAGGAAGGCTCAGATACAACTTGTTAAATATTTTGATAAATTCTGACACCCCTTCATTATGTCTTTTCTTGAGTGTGTTAAACTCAATAAGACAATGTCCATGATCTTTCTTCTCTCCCCATTTTCTGAGAAAATTATCTTCCATTCCCTCCCATGTGGTGATGGAAAGGTCTCCTAATGTCTTAAACCATTTTCTGGCTTCACCATCAAGAGATTGCACAAATACTCTTAGGACTACATCTAGGTGTTCCACATTAAAGTTCTCTGCAAAAGAGCAGAACACCTCAAGATGTTTTTGAGCTTCAATCTCATTTTCCCCATTGAATCGGGGTAAGATCTTCAGATAGTCTTGTGGCATATCATTCAACACTTGAGGCAATTCCAAGGGGGCATACTTATTCAACAAGAAGCCAGGAACGTTGGCCATTGGAGGAGGTGGAGGTAGTGTAAGATTTTGACGTGTAAAAGGAGGAGGAGGAGGTGGAAGTGAAGTATGAATGACAATAGGAATGTATTGGACAGCGGCTTGAGGTGTTGACGGGAACAACGAGCTGTTAATAGTAGATACTTCGATAACTTCCTTGACCTCTTCGACCTTAGGAGTAGGGTGAAAGGGATAATATGTAGTATCCCTTGATTCAGATTTGTCTTTAATTCAGACACGTCCCCGGGGTGGACTATCTGAGTAGTAATCGTTATCTCCCACAGTGGAGTCGGGACCTTGCACTTGGGCAACTTGAGAGGAGGAGCATGGAAAGTCTTCTAAAGAGAATTCGAGGATCTCAGTATGGACTGAATGTCTTTCCCTCCAACTCCTTCTATGTAGGATCTTCTCTGGGTCAGACACAGAAGGTGTCTTTGGCTAAGATGTATCTGACCTCAGGTGTGGCTTATGAGGGGCCAGGACTGCAAGCAAATTTTTCCGATAAATGAATGTGGAGACGCCAAGGTGAGGGATCTACAACTCTCAACTCTCCATGCTCACCTATTTGAAGAGTGAATAAGGTTTTGTCGAGGCCCAGGGATTCAAATTCTCTCAACTTCGATTCCTCGGCAACGGCGCCAAAAAGATGTTGTCAATCCTAGATACAGCCTTGAGTTGTGAAAGACCAGTGCCTAGGACATCTTATATAGCAAGGATCAGTATGATATAACAAGGACAATTATCAGAACAAGGCTCTTTTTCTATTTCAATTTTAACAGGAAAGATCAATGTAGATGGAACCAGAATATTCACAAACTCAGCATAATGAAAGGAAAACTGAAGAGGCAAGGAGTGAATTCTCAATATAAATGTATCAGACAACTCAAAGATAGCTTGTTGTAAGGAGGTCTGGATTCTAAAAATTCTTTACAGAGATTGAAAATCAGACGGCACTTGCTGTGTAAGAAATATAGAAGGAATACTAACTAATAATGAGATGAAATTCCATAAACATATCTGAACATAGCTTTCAAAAAATAACATCCCATAACACTTAATATAGAAGAAACGTGGATGAAGTTGAAAATGAAACAGCATACCATGACTGAGCCATATTTAAAGCACTAGACAGGTTTAGCATGAGTATCGATTGTGATAAATTCATACCAGAACCAGTGAGCCACTCACATTCCAGAGCATGATACAAGAAGGATGGAAATAGTGAAATGAACAACTAAACTATATCACATAAGACAGAATTAAAAACTATAAAGCATCAAGACCAGAATCCTCATTAAAGGTAAAACTCCTTATTGTTGAGACCCAACGGGCTCTTCACATTTGTATTAAAACTTCAACAAAATGCATACAAGAAACTCTTTCACAGAAAATTCTTCAGAAAATCTGGAACCAGTTTTTCTCTTTAGTTCTTGCTTATATAGAAGCCTTAGAAACATGAGCGAGAAGATATTTTTGGGAAAAATATCTTCCTCACGTGCTGGTAATCAGTTTGAGGTCTCCATCAAAAATAACCAAAATTCATGATGAGGAATAGGGGCATCTCATCATTGACATTTTGGCTCACGGTCGTTTTAAACAACAGTTTTTGACATAAAGAAAAATGCAGGAGTGGAAGGTGAATTCCACTCGAAATTTAAAAGTAACAAACTAAAATGGAAGTAAAAGGCCACTAGGGCCTAATCATGAATTGATAATGTTCACTGATGAGGTGGAGTTGAGGCGGTCGCTGTCACAGATGGCGGAATGTTGGCTGAGAGGAATTGATTTGCCTCTGATGTGGTGGTGGAGGCTTTTTTGCCTGTAGATATTTATGATTTTCTTTAATTCTGATTTAATTTGGAGGATCGGGCTTTTGATAATCAATCTTAGCCGAAATCCCCAAATTGTCTTCCATCTTCTATTTCTGCCGTGGCAGGTCTTTGACACTGATACTCTGACTGCTGCTACAATAACCTCTATGCGTTCTGAATCACAGTGATCGTGATTGTGGGACCTAGAGTCAATTAATCACTCTGTAACAACCCTTCACAATACGATAAACTCATCAAGAAATCCAGGGAGTGGCGGAAGGAATGCTATGAAGGCCTGGAGGAATGGGGGTGGGAATGGTCAAAACGAGAGAAGAAATGATAATTAGTGTAAATCACAGATTTTTAAGTCCCGGGAAAATACAAAGGAAATGGGTCGAACGCATATAATTAGACCTTTGATGGTGGGACCCGGTTAGGGCAGAGGGCGATTTAATGTGAGCCGTTGGATCTCAGGAGGAGATCGACGGTTGGGATCATCTGATGGAGTTAATGGGAACATTCGATGAAGAGAAATGGTGAAATGCACGATACATTGTGGGCCGTAGATCTGGATCAAATGGACGGTCACGATTGGATCGGTGGATCGCAATCGGAAGGGACAGAGGGTAACACCTTTAGAACTTGCGATTGGCGATGCGCGATTGAGCGCCATCCGTCTGATCTGGGACGAAATCGATGGCGGAGACTCAATCGGCGGGGAGATGGACGGGGGGTAAAGGACTGGAGCTGGAGAAATAAGGGCCGTTGGATCAAAAGGAAATCTACGACGGAGATTACAATCGTAGGATCGCAACCAGGGAGGGCATTGGGTGCCACATAAAAAAAAAAAAATTGCGATTGCGATTGCGATTGGTGCCATGGTGCGATGGTCGTCCGATCCGACAGCGAATCAACGGTGGAGATGAGCATCGGAGGGGTGAAAGGATCGAGGCGATGGGTGAGAGCGGGACAAGCACTAGCCGTTAGATCTTAAAATATCGACGGTGGAGATTGCTTCAAAGGGCCGACAAACTTAACACTATCGCATCGGGACTTTCATGGTTTACAAAGGAAAAATACATTTCCGCTCCGATTCTCGATGCGATTAGCGCCTAGGCCTTAAGCACTTGGTCACGGGCATGGGGCATATGGGGAAGTGGTTAAGGGGGCTGGTCGAAAAGGGGCTAAGCCTCATATGTGAAAAGTGGGTTTTTGGCCTAATTTCAATGCGTTTTAAGGCCAAAAAGGGGTAACAGTAGAAAGGAAAAGGGGGTTATTAAAGCCAAACAAAGGGTATTTGTGAGGTTTAAAGGGGAAATAGGATGGTTTTTAAGGGTAAGAAGGGAATTAGAAGGGGATACAAGGGGATGAAAATAGAGGTTTTAAAAGGTGTGAAATAAGGGGAAAAAAGGCTTTTTGGGCATTCTTCTTCACAAACAGAGAGGCTTCAAAACTGGGAACAGCAGTGAATGTTAACCATATGATCAACAGAGGGGTTGCCTGATTTGAAAGCATGGTGTTTAATGGTGTATGCTTTGCTTATGTGTGTAGTCAATTTGACACTGCTCGAGAGATCTGAACTATTTCATGCATAAGACTGAAGAAGGACATTCTCTTAGTGACATTAATAAATGATTTAACGTAATTGGAAAATTTGTGAATCTTTGTGTGTGTTTTTTTTCAGGAGGCATATGTGCCTTTCTCTTGTCATATATAGGCACATTTGACTTGTTCCCATATACCAAATACATTTATTTCTACATTATCTATTCAATTATTATTTGATGCACAACTAGAAATCTTCATTTTTGAAATCTTCAATCGTTGGGGTTCTAGCTTTTCTACAACCTCCACTAGGATTGTTAAGCCTTTATTTTTTCTGAGATAATGGCCAAACTTGATGGAATATTATTGTTGAATATTCTAATACATTCCACTATTGATGGGATGATAAAAGTCAGTAAGAAAAGTCTTTTTGACATTCAAACTTGCTTGAAAAATGCACAAGACAAGATAGAGATTTTGCAACTTGAATCTCAATTCCAGCAAGAAGAGCTACATCGGAATAGACATCATTATAAAACTATTTTTGTTCAGAACATTAAGACAAACTCCCATCAGCAACAAAATATTGCAGAAGCAGTACCCATTTCAGGAGCAAATTTGCAGAAAGATGAAAAAATCTAGCCTGCACTTCTCAAGCCAATCATCAAACCTTGGGACGATTTGGTCCCTAAAAAGCACAGAATTGGGCTTGGATATGACAAGGATGTGTGCTTTCATATTCCAAACTATTCCAAGCCCATCTAGTTTCAAAGTGCTGGATTTCTTTATGATAGTTCACCTTCATCTATTCCAAATTCTACTCCTCTTCCACATCAACCACAATATTTTATGAAATTCAAACATTGTGATCGAGTTAGCCATATGAAAGATCATTGTTTTGATCTTCACCCATGTGAGCACTATCATAAAACCACTCATTCCTCACATAGATGCTTCGAAAACAAGCCTCTTGCAAGAACAAAGATTCATCTTGGATGGATTGCTTCTTGGCAATGGGCATCAACAACTAAGAATGTGTTTTAGGCATATGTCAGATTTTGTTCTAGAGTATTTAACAGTATTGTAGTTGAGTTTTCGCCATCATCTCACCTTGTATCTAACAAGGGGGGGGGGGAATTTTGGTCATATACAAGCTTCAAATCCACAACCTGTCATTCCAGATTCAGAGTTGTAGCCAGAGACACAAATGCGCATGAGCATGCCTTTCATTGGTGGTCAGCCTTAAACCATCTATGGGAGGTTGAGCTTCTCCCTCTTCAAATAATTAGGGACACTTCCTCTAATAGAATAATTCATCTTCTCACCAGTTTTGGAGGAGTTCTAGGAAATGCATCAATCATTCTAGAGCTATCGGTCATATTTAAACCATCGCAGGTTGTAGACCTCCCTTCTTCCAAGTTGAAGGTCTCCCTCTTCAAAAAATTAGGATCACTTCCTCTAGTAGATTATCTCAGCTTCTTGCCAAATTTGGAAGGGTTCTGGGAACTACACTAAGCGTTCCAGTGTTGGTGGTCATCCTTAAACCACGTCCTTATACCAACATTTCAGAGAGCACATTCAACCTAGTGTTGCCATTTTGTATTACATCTCTCTTCTTGGACTCACAGATACCCCTTCAGATTGGGGGGGGGATTTTGGACACCTAATCCTTCTAGGGTTAGTGTGGAAGCTCAAGAGACTTAGGGATTCCAAGAGACCTTGGAATGTGAATCCAACGGTCACCCCCAATGTATGATAAATATGTATCATTGTGAATAATATTTCAACTCACGCTTATCTTACCTACGTTTTCTATTCTTGCCTATTCCATTGCTAAGTTTGACACAACATATGGTGACATTATAACCTACACAACAACCTTTATGCCATTTTTCCCTTGCACATTAACTCAAAGAAAAATACAAATATGAACTTTTTCCGTTGTATTATTATAGATTCGCGTAAAATACTAAGGAAATGTAATGGAAAATACATCATGTCCAAATTCCATATATAAGAAATAAAATGGACTAATATGGCGTCATAGACAAGTGAAAACGAATTAAGAATAGGGAAAAGAGGTTGAAAAAATATGCCAATCCTTAGGCCTATCAAATTTCCCTGGGTTTGAAGTACAATTTTTATGTTAGCATACTTAATCGATGCTTTGTGTGCTAAAAATACATTTCCTCTATTGAACTAGAGTTGGACACCATAATAATAGCATGTTCATATCTACTATTAAATTATGTGGAACAAAATATATAAGAACTATATTTGTGATATTTGTGACTTTTTCATGGCTCCATTATATGAGATGTTCTTTGTGAACCTATTCCAAGGTTACTAAAGAAGTTCAAGATTCTGTACAGAATTTTGGGGACTGGAACATCAATGAATTATTTGCTTATTTTAGGATATTTGGTTGCATATTATGTCCTCACCTCCTACCAAAGTATATACCATAGAGATTAACAATAATAAAAATTGTTTATCAAAAATATGTTGCTAGTACTACTAAAAAATTGAGCTAGAACACAAAAAGGTTATGGCCTACTTTTCTAATTGAAGTAGGACATTATTCTTTACTAATTAATAAGTGTGCTAAAGTAGAAGTACAAATGGTGGAAGAGGCTTGGATCTAGAACAAAATTCTTTATAGGGAAGTTCCTTGTGACCTTGTTGATGTCCATCTAAAATCAATTATATACAATAAGTCTTATGTGCATGAATAAATTCCATTTGACTTTGTGTTTAAGAGGGTTCAGGATTATAAACTAGTATTTTCCAATATCTATAGTATTTTGAATCCAAAAGAGAGAAATTTAATTATAATTTTCAAAAGGAGAGTGTGAGACATTCATAGAATAAAGGTGTGGATTAACAAGAAGACAAATAGATATTCTGTTAGAATTGAGAAAATATGATCAAGTTGAAAAATCCAAAGAGAAAGAATAGGTCATTAGGGAACCTATCCAAGAAATGGGGAAATAGGACACAATATTTCACCAAGAACAAACATCTTGAAAAAGGTCAATACGTTCACATAATAGATGCACCTAGAGAGGTTGAAAAAATATGCCAATCCTTATGCCTATCAAATTTCCCTGGGTTTGAAGTACAATTTTTATGTTAGCATACTTAATCGATGCTTTATGTGCTAAAAATACATTTCCTCTATTGAACTAGAGTTGGACACCATAATAATAGCATTTTCATATCTACTATTACATTATGTGGAACAAAATATATAAGAACTATTTTTGTGATATTTGTGACTTTTTCATGGCTCCATTATATGAGATGTTCTTTGATGAACCTATTCCAAGGATTACTAAAGAAGTTCAAGATTATGTACAGAATGTTGGGTACTGGAACATCAATGAATTATTTGCTTATTTTAGGATATTTGGTTGCATATTACGTCCTCACCTCCTACCAAAGTATATACCATAGAGATTAACAGTAATAGTAAAAAAATTTCAAAAATATGTTGCTAGTACTACTAAAACTTGAGCTAGAACTCAAAAAGGTTATGGCCTACTTTTCTAATTGAAGTAGGACATTATTCTTTACTAAATAATAAGTGTGCTAAAGTATAAGTAAAAATGGTGGAAGAGGTTTGTATCTACAAAAAAATTCTTTACAGGGAAGTTCCTTGTGACCTTGTTGATGTCCATCTAAAATCAATTATATACAATAAGTCTTATGTGCATGAATAAATTCCATTTTATTTTGTGTTTAAGAGGGTTCGGGATTATGAACAAGTATTTTCCAAAATCTATAGTATTTTGAATCCAAAAGAGAGAAATTTAATTATAATTTTCAAAAGGAAAGTGTGAGACATTCATAGAATAAAGGTGTGGATTAACAAGAAGACAAATAGATGTTTTGTTAGAATTGAGAAAATATGATCAAGTTGAAAAATCCAAAGAGAAAGAATAGGTCATTAGGGAACCTATCCAAGAAATGGGGAAATAGGACACAATATTTCACCAAGAAAAAACATCTTGAAAAAGGTCAATACGTTCACATAATAGATGCACCTAGAGAGGGAAATATTGATTTTATAGCAGTAATCATTGAAAATATATTGATATCCAAGAAACCTAGGATACCTAATAGATTCAATAAATATAAAATTGTACTGAGAAATATTTGGATAAATCGGTTAATGTCGAAATTCAAGAAGTAAATTAGGAAGCTAGACATATTATTTTTTATCAAGAGAAAACTCCACAACCTTTGGTTACTCAATCAAAAATATCAACCATGCTTGATAGTGTTCCTTCACAAGGCATCATCACTAAAAATATTTTTACTTACTTCACTGAAATTATTTCTCATGTAGGGATTATTACACCTTTCGCTACCATAAGTTGGAGTATAACTCCTCCTATTTTAAATTTGGATCTACTAATTTTTTTTTTTAGTTTATGATATCTTTACAGTGTTATAATACAATATGTATATCTTATTTCATCCATAAACTACCAATAAATTCACCTTGGATTAGAATATGACCGTAGTGCACCATACTTTATGTACCTTTGTAATGAGAGGACAAAGATGATAATATGACCACATATGCAAACTTTGGAAGGAAATTTATGTTTATGTCTTCACATATGTTAATCAATAATAAAAATTCTCTCAAAAATATTCTCTTGGTTTGTATATTGCTCCTTTGCCTTTGGTTTTATTTCTTATTTTTCCTCTTCCTTTTCCTATGATACTTTTAGCTACTATTCATGATAGGAACTACACTTTATCAAAATGTGTTAGAAGGAGGAGGAACCAAACTAGCCTATAAATACTGAAAAGGGTTCAAATTGGTTTGACTCCCTTGACATAAATTGCTTGCTTGGTGAGCATCAAGAGCATTCAAAATTTTATGAGAGGATAAGCACCAAATTGGAAGTCTTACAACAAATTAGGAATTATTCAAGGCAGCCATGATAATGATAGCAACATTTTTAGTAGAAGAAAGCCAAAGGGATTCCTTTGGTTGATATCTCTAGTGATATTAACCATAACTATAATTCACAAAGGAGATAAAGCACAATGATGTATCCTTCTTCCTTGGATTGTCAAGGAAAAATAAATTTGTTTTACAAAAGGAAAATTAGGCACTTACAAGATCATGGAAACAAACAAGTTAAAGATACCTATGACATCAATTATTAAGGGGGAGGATCACTAAAAGAAAGTAACTAATTACTCCTAAGGTTGTTTATGTGATCAAAGCACAAAAATATAATATTCAATAGACACTTAGAAAAGACTTGTTAAATTTCAACTAAGCAAAGCTACTCTTCCAAAAATAATCCCAAGGCACTTGAATCCTTGGTCCAACTCATAAAGATCCAAAAAGGGTCCTTCCAAGTGTTATTCTAGGATAATGAGATCCCAAGTCTAACCATTGAAGGTCATGAGATAGTTATAGTAAGCATGTCGGCCACCATACTAGATGCAATTTTCCTTGAGAGAAAGAAACCTCCAAGGAGAGCTTCAGACGTTATTGTGGATTTATGTCAATTACCACAAGCAGTCACCATGTAGAACCTAGAAAAGTTCGTATAATTGTGTCTTTGTGACAAATATTCAGTCATCGTCATAGGTTAGGTATTCACTTTATACAAGGACATAACTTCATCCCAAAATCAAAACATTATAATGCAGGTATCACTCCAAGTAACATGTCAACCTATAGAAAGTACCATATTATGCATTCGCCCACTTCTAGAGGATAAGGGCAGATCACGACTCTTATTCATATTTGAACTCCTTCTTTAAACTTGTGTTAAAAGTGTATTTTTTTGCATCTATTCTGCATTAGCAAAAGGGATTTTATCTCAAATATCAAACTCATACTTCACAATGAAAATAGCATTATATAATTTACCCTTTGACCCTACACCTAAGGTCTTAAAACCCATATTATCATGATTTTTCAATTGAAAAGAAAAACAAGTTTAGTTCCTTTTTTAATTATATGTTTATTTAAATGGGGTGATAGGAGCAAGAGGGGCTCTCTTTGACACAAGAGGAAAAACTAAGTTCACTTAAGTTCACTTTTCCATGGATTCTAGGCTTGGCCTCCAACAACCAAGTACAAGCCTAAGCTCTACTTCAAGGTGTTAATTTAGCTTGCTACCAAATATCCAAAAACAAATCATTAGTGGTAACTAAAAAAATGCAATCCATCATTTCCAACTAGGCTTAAACCCTTAAGATACAAGGTTGAGTTCAATATTTCATCACATTAGATTGACACTTCACTTTATCCAACACGTGGAATTCTTCTATTTTTTAAGAATCAATAACGCACAAGCAAACCTCTGTACTTGTTAGGGTCCTATAATATAGGGATCAAAGTGTGTTTGTCTCACTATTCATTTTGGGGGTCTGTTTGCAATATTTAGCCTATGAATTTACCAAGTATCATACTCTAATGGGTCTTTTTACAAAAGACTCAAATTGGTCAAGTCATTGTATATATGTGTGTCAAAAGAGGTCTATTAGTCTTGATATAAATTGTAAGGTCCATAATGGGTAATCATTTGAAATTAGTAATCATGGGGAAATAATTTCATTATGGGAATAAATTGGGGTCATTTTCATCATATTAGAGTCATGTAAAATAGATTTAAAGAGAAGTTAGTGGTGGGTGACATCAGCATATGTACAACAGTCATTATCAAATTTGGCAATATCCTATTGTGTTGTGCTCAACCTTTGATCTTTATAAAATACCATAATTTTAAAGTAGGAGCGGGTTTCTTTTCAAAAATATCAGAATTGTATGCATGTTCATCTTTCAACCTTCATAATTCACAATTTTTTCATCTCCAGGAGCTTTTGAAAAGGGATCAGTTTGTAGCTACGCACATATTGTAGGGAACAGGGAACACTGCACATTTCTCAAATAATAAATTTTCTTCATCAAACTCGTGTTTCAGGTGTGTGTGCTGATTTGGGTAAATTGAAATAATTTTACCAATTTTCCAGCTAAAAACCGATTTTGAAGCGTCGGATTTCCTATTTACACGGTGTTATGCACACTGGTGTTGTGCATGCACACAATCTCCTAATTTTCATCATTTTTTATTGATTAAAATACCTTTAAACCCTATTTTTTCCACATACAGGAGCTTGTGTGAAAGTATCAGGATTTCTTTTTCTTCAGAAGATGAATTGATCATTCCTCCACCCTTTTTCCTTTAATTCCCTCAACGCTTCGCATAGCAAGTGTTGCGCACAAAAACAATCCATTTTTTGGACCGAATTTTTTACCTCACCACTAGCAAATGAAGGTTTTAATCATGTCATTTTTTATGTTTTATCATGTAAAAAATTCACTCATGATGCTTTTTACAAGTTCAATGTATTAGGTGTGTAGGCAAGTTTGTAAGTGATAGTCAAAGATTCTTTCCTAGTTTCCAGAAAGTGGTTTTTCCTTTCCAATCTGGCTGAAAACAGTTCCATCTATTAGGGAATAGATGGGTTTCGACCTCCTTTTATATAGAAACATTATTTTGTATATAGTTGATTATTTTTAATGTAGAAAGGGTTGATTGTGGAGTAAAAATAAGATCTTTGAGATTGTAAGTTGTGGAGTTTCAATACAAGTAATCAATTCAACAATAAAGAGATAGTTTTGTTTCAGGATTCTTGTGTCAGACAAATGGTGATGTTTCTCTCTTTGTAAATTTATCTTTCCTATATTTTTTCACATGGATTTTCCTTCTTGATTGTTTATAAGAATATTATGAGTGGAATTTACTCACAGTACTCTTCTTTGGCTTGTCAAGAAATTTCTGTGTTTTTCTTCTGAAATTAAATATAAAAATCATCTTTATATGCTTTATATTTAAAGGATCCCCATTCTCATTCATCTCACACATGCTACAACAAATTTGTAAGATCCAATAATTTACCTACCTCACCATGTTTAAATTCGTTATGGTAACTGTGATTGACTGTTGAATATTATTATGACTCTATGCCAAATGGAACTCTCCTTCACCCTGCAACCAGTACTTTAAAGCCTATCCTTTGATATTTATAACTAACCTCAAATATGAAACATTCTGTCATCTAATTGACTGTAAATTCACGTATAGAGAGCCCTCTCCAGGCCAAAAGGGCTATATTCTGCTCCAAAAGAGTTTTGTGGTTACCTCTGCAATTTTCCTCCTTAGCCTAGGAAAACTACGGAGTGCTAACAGGGCTAACAAATCATTTCATGGGAAAATGGGTGATATTTTTCTTAATGGCCAACATTTCTTCCAACCACTTCCATAATGGCACTCTCACAAAACAAGGATATTTTATATGAAACCCAAATGATAGGCCTACATCTTCATTTCATCATGCATATGACATACTCCCCATCACCCCATGTTAATTTAACATGTCCATCCCATCAACTTAATCCCCTCCCACACTTACTCATCAATTGTAGTGGGATCAATCAAACTATAATATATTTTTTGGTCCAATGGAGCCATAATTACATTGAGTGGGTTTATATATGGATGGGAAAGACCATTATGGGTTGGGGGAGAGTATGGGCATCCCTCAAGTTGGTGATGGTTGGATCCCTAAGTTGTTTGTTAAGCCCCGTATTAACCCAAAAAACCCTTATTAAGCCCTATATATTGAGTGATTACATTTATATTTTTATATTGTTATGTATGCTAGAACCCCTCATGGTCTCATTTTATTATAATTGTACCCTTTGTCTCTTATGTATACACTAAGGAGAACTAGTCCTATGATCATAAAATATTGCTTCGTACATGGTATTCTTTGTAAAAGGAGGTTTCTCCCTTGAATATCACTGTAATTATTGGTTTCTTATCATTTTTAGGCACAAGGATCATAACATTTGGTATCCAAGCTCATGATCCTACGGTTGTGTTGCTTCAAATAGTTCATCATGGAATTTTTACTATAACATTTTTTCTGGAAGGTTTCAGATGGTGAAACTTGGAGAGGATTGAGAAGAAATAATTGAAAATATTTGATTCAAAATTTAGATTTTTTTGCGTTATATATTCAAATATGTGTTCCAAGAAAGTTAGGGTTTTTGAAAGCTCCTGAAATCTATCTCAAACATGACAATTCAACCTTTTTTCTATGACTTTTCTTCTATGAGGCTTCAAATCATGAAAGTTGGACCACATTGAGGTGAACATCTGATTCAAGATACATATATTGGTTCACTATATGTTTAGAGATATAATTCAAGGAAGTTAGGGTTTTTGTATGCTCTATAAATTAGTGTCAAATAGGTCTGTTTGAAATTTTTACTATAACCTTTTTTCTATAACGCTTCAAAAAGTAAAACTTAGACCATATTAAGGAGAAATCTCAAGGAATAACTAGTTCAAGTTTCGAAATTTGGTTCTCTATAATTTCATATTTATATCCTATGGAAGTTAGGGTTAGTGAATAGCCATGAAATAAATTTTAAACAAGTAAACTTGGTGTTTTTGCTATATTTTTCTATCTGGGAATTTTTAGAGTGTGAACTATTCATGGATTTCAAGAATACCTCATGTACAAGTTTTAGAATTTTATTTGAATAATTGGACACATAGAATGCTATATAATCTTGTTTGTGGGAAGAGCCCAAAAAATTAATAAGTTTTGGGATTACCATAACTTTCACTTGACACATCAAATTTAGTTCACACATGTGGAATTGCAAAAAAGACATATTAGATGATTATAGAAAAACATTCATATCTACAAGGGCTCAAATCTTAGAGATATATCAACAACATTTCATCCATTTTAATATTTTCCAAATTAAGGTATGTAGCTTGCTTTTGACCTAATTATTGATTAGAAGATCTTTCTTCGTGACTGAAAGTTAGTAATAAAGAGGAGTGTTATTATTATTTTCAAACATGCCTCCAAATAAATATACTACACTAATTAAAACTACTAAAGAATCATCCTTGACTTATGAATAAAGTGAAGTCTTATAATTTATAGTACCTAAATTAGAGAAGAAAGTTAATGAAATCAATGGTAGTATGTTGAAAAATGTGGATTTCTCAGGTTCTCAAGAAAAACTTAAAAAATAAATGCAAAAGAAGATGAATGAAAATAACAAAGGAATAAAAAAGAATATGAATGGAAATAAGGAAGAAATAGAAAATAAGATGAATGAAAATAAGAAATACAAAATCCATGATCACCATGTAAAATATTATCTTGGAGAGGCTGTTGGAATCACGATTTCTGTTAGACCAAAACCCACAGCCTTTATTCTCTGCTACAATCGCCAGAGTTAGGATCCATGAGAGGCGGTAAGTTCATGTCACGAAACACACAGGGAGCGTTGAACCCAATGTCCAACAATCTCCCCCCCCCCCCCCAATGCGAGTTGGGTGAGTTTTGAACTTGAGAATTGTCGCTCTGATACCACTTGTTGGAATCATGATTGTCGTTAGACTAAAACCCGCATGCATTAGTCTCTGCTACAATCGCCAGAGTTAGGATCCACGAGAGGTGGTTAGTCCATGTCGCGAAATACACAGGGAGCGTTGAACCCAATGTCCAAAAATATACTATATTCTGGGTCAATAATTTTTTTGATAGTTTCTACTTGTCGAGATGTTTCCGTTGATATATGGCATGCCACGTAATTCTTCACGGCTTGAGAGATATTCATGTTTGAAGTTAGTAACCCCAATTAGTGGGCTAAAACCACATGAGATTGTGGCATGGGTCATTGAAAATTCAATAATTAATAATTTTTAACCTCCTAAATCTCTCCCACGTTCACTTGTTGAAGACCCTCTCAACCTAAGCATTTATATAAATTGTGATCCTCATATCTTCCTCATGTGGGGATTTCGCTACTTGGAACAGGTCATTGTGGAATTTGTGCTATAACTTTTTTTATACGAAGGTTCAGAAGCTGAAATTTTTATGAGGCAAAGCCGAAATCCTAAGAAAGCTCCTGTAAAAATTTCAGAGCATGGTACAAAATATTTTTAGAGATATGATCTGTGGACGTTAGGGTTTTTTCAGGCTTATAAACTTAATCTCAAACAGGTGACCTTGGGAAAATCGTCATAACTCTCTATCTGAGAATCAAATTTGAATTATGTCAAAAGAGTCAAATAATGCATGGACTTTGGTTTTCTCTGTATCAATTTTAGAGCCGAATGAAGAAACAGTGACACATTTCACATCGTACAATTTTTCTCTAATGAACTAGTCCATAATTAGGTCATTGTGAGAGATTGGACATAAATTTGTCTTGAAGAATCCAAATTGGGTTTTACCTGTGGCATTGGAAAGAAGACTTAGAGGAATACTACAAGATCAAAAATCACATATTGGGGATCTAAAATAACAGAGATACACCAGATTCAATATTGAGCTTCTAGAAGGCAAGAAAAATCTAGATCATGTGTTGTCAAGGGCTGCAAAGGACCAGACTTTCTAGGGCAGAAAAGCAAAGCAAGGTGCAGCAGATGTAAGCTCCAGGTAAGTACATTTTGTATATGCATGTTCATCTCTCAATTTCATTAGGTACTTTGTATTCTAATTTCTTCGTTTTTTTAGCACTGACATATGCTCTGCAAGATGAGGTAAGTTTTGCTATTATCATGTCATGGGTATTTCCTTGAAGACTTTTTGCAGGTATTATATTTTCATCAAGATAAGATTAAATGCATGATTTAAAGTTATGAAGAGTGAGAAAGGGTACCATGAAACAAAATCAATCAAGGTGCAGAACAGCAGCAAGAAGTTTACCACATGAAGTCCTCATGTGGGCAACACTGCATACAGTCATTGTAAAGGTATCATTGTACTGAGTCATTGTAAAAGTATCATTGTCAAAATTTTACAAGTGTCTATATGCCAAGAAGTGAAGAGGCAGTGTCGGGAGGTCTAGGATCATCATTAGGTATTTGTGTCATAGTTGGGGTTATCGTCTAGTGTGTCTTCTTCTTCTACATCAATATATATCATTGTAAAGTGGACCATTTTCCCTCGTACGGGATTCCATTCTTATTTTATTCTTCTATAGGGTGGTAGGGTGGTGCTAGATTGGTGCATGAAGTCACAAACAGGTTCAAGCTTGTGAAAACTTCAGGGTGGTAGGGTGGTGCTAGGGTGAGTTGTAGCTCATTGGGTGTTGGGGCATCCGTTCAGTTGACTACTGAAGAATCTCGGGCGTTGGAGCATCCATCCAGTGGGAGCTGGAGAAGAATAATTTTATATATTATAGAAATTTTGAGCTTTATATTCAATTGGATTTGAATATTAAAGAATTATTAGAAAATCATTCAGGTGGTTTTCGTCCCGGAGGGGGTTTCCACCTTAAAAATTGTGTGTGTTTGTGTTCCTTTTGTTTATTGCTATCATTGTACAAACATTGATAATAATTGAAGAAAAAATAATGATCTGACAGATTAATAATAATACTAATTGAAAGGAATATTGATTCACCCCCCCCCTCATTATTTCCAACTATTGGTATCAGAGCTTGGTTCCTTCAATAGCAATTTAACAACTCAAAGGAGGTCATGGAGCATACCAAGAATGGTGTACCTCTATTCAATGAAAATAATTATGCACTCTGGAAAGGAAGAATGGAGGTCTATCTATTGACGCAAGGTTATGAAGTATGGGACACTGTTCAAAATGGATTTACATCTACCGCGGATGAACAAGGTAAGAATAATTTGGTGAATGATGCAAAAGCAAAGAATATTATTATCAGTGAACTTATTGAATCTATTTATCGTAATGTTTTGGGTTCTAAAACTGCCAAAAATGCATGGTACAAGCTTGAGAATATATATGCAGGTGACTCAAATGTCAAAGAAGGAAAGCTTCAAATATACAGAGAAAATTTTGAGAAACTCAGAATGAAAGAAGATGGCAACATTGTTGCATACTTCCAACACGTTGATGAAATAACCAACACTCTGGAAGGATTGGGAGAGCATGTTGATGAGAAGACCATTATATGAAATATTCTTAGAACATTACCAGGAAGATTCAACCCAAAGGTATCGGTCTTAGAATAAAGTGCAAATCTGGCAAAACTCAGCAAAGAGGAATTACATGGATTTCTCATAGCATATGAAATGAGACTTTAGGAAGAAGAGGGTACTTCACATCTAGAAATTGTGTTTGCTGCATCTAATAAAACCAATAAGGAAAAACAGCCTTCAAAGGCAAAGACCTGCACTTGCAAGTGTGAAGAAAAAGAAGATATCTCATCATCCGATGAATATAGTGACAATGAAGAAGAAGCCAATGAGAGAGTATTTTTTATGGCTAAGCACAATAAACAAGAGGTATCAAACAACGAAGATGAAGGTTTGACCATAGAACAAATTTATAAGGAGGCAATCAAGCTTATAAAAGAGCCCAAGGCTGAGAAGATCCGTTCCAATACACTTGAAGAACAAGTTCAAGGTCTCAAAATTGAAGTTGAAGAACACAAATGTATTGAAGAGTCACTTCAAAAGAAGTTGGAAGAAAGAAATTGAGAAAGGGAAGCATTAGAATTCGAAGTAGTCTCACTGCATAAGGAAGTGAAGAAGGAAAAAAATTTCCAAAATTATGCCAACAGCTCAAGGGAATTGGAAGAAATCATCAACAATCAACGAACTTACAACGATATAACTGGCCTCGGTTACAAAGAAGAAGAAGCAGGACCTTCTACAAAAAAATACAATGAACCTATGAGATCTGACACACATGTAGATTTCATTGGAAAAGATTCGCAAGAATAGCCTTGGAAGACAATTCCCCAAAGAATATTTCCATCCAGGTACCAACATATTTTTCATGGCTATTGTTATTCATGTGGAAAATTTGGTCATAAAACTGTAGAATGTTGAACGTATCCTAGGAACCAATACAATTCTAGGATATTTTTCAAATATGAACCTCCCAGGGCTCAACGAAACATCAATAGATTTGAACCGTTAAGAAATAATATTGAATGTTACAAAAGTCGAAACTTTGGACACATAGCCAGAGACTGCAGACTTGAAAATCCTCCAGAAGAATCTTTGAATCCAGAGAACAAACGAACATGGAAGAAGAAGAAGACTGATAATTGTGCTCTCACTCTCAAGGCTCAAAACAACAAAGATGTGTGGTACATTGATAGTAGTTTTTCAATGCATATAACTGGAGATAGAAAGAAATTTGCATCTATAAAAGAGAAGAAGGATGGAACCGTGTCCTTTGGAAATGGTGTATCTTCAAATGTTATAGGATCAGGTACCATCACTCTCGGAAGCAAAGATTCTCTAGCCAAGAATGTTCTATTGGTTGAAAACATGAATCACAGTCTGCTCAGTGTTGGAAAAATGTGTGATCAAGGACACACAATATTATTCAACTCCACATAATGTGATATCATGAAAAGTAGGTATGGTAAAATTGTCGCTACAGCAAGTCAATATCAAGTCAATATCCAAATGAAATATATGTTCTGGATGAAGCAACTAAGGCACGTTTACTATCTATAGAGGATGATATAATATTTGATAGCAATGATGATCGACTAAGTAAGAACTTTGCTACAAAGATGCAAAAAGAGTTCGAGATGTCTTTACTTGGTGAGCTGAAATACTTCTTAGGGCTTCAAATATCTCATCAAGAGAAAGGAATATTTATATGTCAAGCCAAGTACATCAAGGAAATGCTCAAGAAATTCAAAATGGAAGATTGCAAACCCATCCTTACTCCAATGGTAACAGGTTGCAAATTGAGCATAGACGACTCATCTAAGGATGTGGATCAGAGGTTGTATAGATCTATGATTGGTAGTCTTCTATATGTAACAGCCTCCCATCCAGATGTTATGCAAGAAGTTGGAAAATTAGCAAGATTCCAAGTAGCAACAAAATAATCACATATTATTGTTGTCAAAAGAATTCTTCGATATCTAAAGGGAACAGCAGAATATGTCTTGTGGTATCCCAAGGGTAACAATCTCATTATTCAAGCCTTTACAGATGTAGATTGGGCCGGAAGCATTGATGATCATAACAGTACTCATGAATCATTTGAATATCTTCGCCAGAAGCTTGGGATTTTCCCAAGTTCTCATTATATTTTCCTTATTCATAAAATAATGGGGGAGTGGAAGTGTGTACAGGTCCGCAGGATGGTTGTGTGTCAAGGGTAGTTACCCTTTTCCATTGATGTCAAAGGGGGATATAATGTTGTAGGAAGAGGTGTCATGATTGTAGGGGGGGTACTTGTGTTTCCATCAATGCCAAAGGGGGAGATTTTTCATCAGTGGTTGTCATTGATGTCAACCCAAGTAGCACCAGGGGCTACCCCGATCTTTCATGGGAATGTTTACCTACCAAATTACTATATTCTGGGGAAATAATGTTTTTTATGGTTTCTACTTGTCAAGATGTTTCCGTTGATATATGGCACGCCACGTAATTCTTCACGGTTTGAGAGATATTCATGTTTGAAGTTAGTAACCCCAGTTAATGGGCTAAAACCCCATACGATTGTGGCATAGGTCATTGAAAATTAAATAATTAATAATTTTTAAGCTCCTAAAATCCCTCCCATGTTCACTTGTTGAAGACCCTCTTAACCTAAGCATTTATATAAATTGTGATCCTCATATCCTCCTCATTTGGGGATTTCGCTACTTGGAACAGGTCATCATGGAATTTGCACTATAAATTTTTTCTACAAATTTTAAGAAGCTGAAATCCTGAGGAAACTCTTGTAAACATTTGAGAGCATGGTGCTCAATATTTTCGGATATATGATCTGTGGGAGTTAGGGTTTTTGCAGGCTTCTGAACTTCATCTCAAAGAGGTGACCTTGGTAAAATCGTCATAACTCTCTCTGTGAGTATCGGATTCAAATTATGTAAAATGTTTCAGATATTGAATGGATTGTAGTTTTATCTGTATTAATTTCAGAGCCAAATGAAGAAACAATTACATGCGGCATGCCATACAAGTTAGCCCTACTGAACTAGTCCATAATTAGGTCAATGTGAGAGATTGGGTCTAAATTTGTCTTGAAGAATCCAAATTGGGTCAAACCTGTCGAATTGGAAAGAAGATGCAGGGGACTACTGCAGGACCAAAAATCACATATTGGGGATTTTAAATAACAAAGATACACTAGATTCAATATTGAGCTCCTAGAAGGCAAGAAAAAGTTAGATCATGTGTTGTCAAGGGCTGCAAAGGACTAGACTTTCTAGGGCAGCAAAGCAAAGAAAGGTGTAGCAGAGGTAAGCCCCAGGTAATTACATTTTGTATATGCATTTTCATCTCTCAATTGCATTAGGTTCTTTTTATTCTAATTTGTTCTTTTTTTTTAGCACTGACATATGCTCTACAGGATGAGGTAAGTTTTGCTATTATCATGTCATGGGTATTTCCTTGAAGACTTTTTGCAGATATTATATGTTCATCAAGATAAGATTCAATGCATGATATAATGTTATGAAGAGTGAGAAAGGGTAGCATGAAAAGAGAAGCAATCAAGTTGCGGAATAGCAGCAAGAATTTTACCACATGAAGTCCTCACGTGGGCAGCACTACATACAGTCATTGTAAAGGTATCATTGTATTGAGTCATTGTAAAAGCATCATTGTAAAATTTGTATAGTTGTCTATCTGCCAAGAAGTGAAGAGGTAGTGTCGGGAGGTCTAGGATCATCATTAGGTATTTGTGTCATAGTTTGGGTTATGTTCTAGTGTGTCTTCTTCTTCTACATCATTCTATATCATTATAAAGTGAACCATTTTCCCTGGTACTGGAGCTCATTCTTCTTTTATTCTTCTATAGGGTGGTAGGCTGGTGTTAGGCTGGTGCATAAAGTCGCCAACAGGTTCAAGCTTGTGAAAACTTCACGGAGGTAGGGTGGTGCTAGGGTGAGTTGTAGTTCATTGGGTGTTGGGGCATCTGTTCAGTAGACTACTAAAGAATCTTGGGCATTAGAGCGTCCATCTAGTGGGAGCTGGAGAAGAATGATTTTCTAGATTCTAGGAATTTGGAGCTTTATTTTTAATTGGAGTTGAATATTAAATAATTATTAGAAAATCATTCAGGTGGTTTTCATCCCGGAGGGGGTTTCCACCTTAAAAATTGTGTGCATTTGTGTTCCTTTTGTTTATTGCTATGATTGTACAAGCATTGATAATAATTGAAGATCAACTAATGATCTAACAGATTAATAATAATACTAATTGAAAGGAATACTAATTCACCCCCCTCTCAGTATTTCCAACAAAGGTTTCCTAAAATGGATGTAGAGATCAAAGGAAATAATGAACATAAGGAGAAGCATGTTATTGAGAATAAATCTCATATGGGGAGTGTGCTATCATAATTAGAGAGGAAATAATTAGAATTACAAAACCATAATCATGAATTTTCAATCCAAGATCCACATCATAATAACATTGAGTTAGCACCAAGGAACTACTACATTTCAGAGATTGATATGAGGAAATTTGATCATAATGATCCTGTTAGTATGAAATCTTAACGCAATTGTGGGTGAAATCCTGAAGTTGGGAAACACTTTTTGGTGGATGGTTAGAATTTGGGAGAAATTTTTAATTTCTCGTCCGAGAAAATAGTCAACTATATTTCTCGACCGAGAGTTTTAAAAACTCTCGTCCGAGAGATTTTAAATATTTTGCCTGAGAGTTTGCTTGGGTTTAACCAGAGTTAAAATTATCTCAGACAAGAGTTATGCATTTTCTCGTCCGAGAGTTGTATTGACATAAACTCTCGGGAAGACTCTCATCCGAGAGTTAAAAAAAACTCTCGAACGAGAGTTTTTTTAACTCTCATCCGAGAGTTTGATTGTTATAATAAAATTCCAAAAATTTTAATTCGCCTAGCATTCTGCACTGTCATTTTCATCCACATTATCGTTATCGCGTTTTGGACTAGAACTGTTGTCGTTTTGGACTGGACCTGTCGCCGCGCATTCGAGGATCCAGGTAAGCCTTCATCTAGCCATTGAAAATTTATAATTTTTACAGATCTAGTGCGGATTTATACTTTTTTTACAGACCTTTGACCCTCCTTAGGGCATCAAATTTCAAATTTCACAAACCTATTGGAACAAAAGACCAAGGTTGCAGTGTTTAATAACAATCCCATATACGCCTCCCCAGAGTAGCATGCTTGCAAATCCATAGTCGAAGATGTGAAATTTAGGGTCAATTAGAATAATACAAATTACGAATGATCTGTAATAATCTCTAGCTACATATTTATAACTCAATAACCCCATGAAAATTTGTACTTTACTTAAACCAAAGGAAGACACGAAATTTGGAAAATACCTCAAAGTAACTCGCATATTTTTCTCCGGAGATCGTTTCTACTATATCGAGGATTTTTTACTCTGATTCTTCTTGCATGGGAAAGGGGAAAGAAAGAGCGTAGCAATTCAAAATGGATAAAATAACTAACTTTTGGAAAAATTAAATCGCAAGATTAAAAAAAAAAAACCTATTAGCCTAGAAATGGGGATACGAACTATAGCAGAGAATATATGTGGTACCTAAGTGAAATTTTATGGCTAGAGTAAAGTAGGAAAAAAATGCCTCTAATAGAGTACCCACAGGTCTAGTGAAGGAAAAACAAAAATACAAATTAGGTTACTTGATAGTGCAAGGAATGTCAGTGAAATCGACTGGTTAACCACACGAATGTTGCATTTCTAGAAGCACAAAAAGGAGGAACGCTTGTAACCCTTTTTTTCGCAAAGTAGATTTTTATGTCTTAAATACACAAGCTTCTTGTTTGGAAGTGATTTCATCAATATTTCAGGTACCTTATTCATCATTGGAAATGTAGTGAAGTTGTAGCACACCATTTTGTACTAGCTCTCGAACATAGTGATACTTGTTGTTTATATGCTTTTTCTTTCCATGAAATATTGGATCTTCAGACAAACGTATACAACTAGTGTTGTCACAGAGTATCATTGTAGGGTCCATCAGTCCTTCAAATAGGTCAGATAACAGATTCCTTAACTAGATTGCTTCTTTGCTTACCTCACAGGCTGCAACATGTTTCGCCTCAGCACTACTCAAAGCAACGGTGTCCTGCATTCTACTCATCCATGAGACCATGGAGGATCCCAAACTAAAGCATCCTCCTGTAGTGCTACTTCCATCTTGGTCACTGCCTCCCCAGTCAGAATTTGTATATCCAATTAGTTGGACTTCATTCCTTCTATGCAGCCTATTCACAGAGATTGTGTCACCAAATATGCCCAAAAATACTCCAAACAAGATTGGCTAGCCTCCTTCCTTACTCGGCCAATCAGAGCATACACCATAGACACCAAAACTCTCCTTTTTCCACTTCGGCTAGGGCTCTCAATCTTGTGGCTACCTCAAAATCCCTTTTTAACTTTTTTCTGATGCATTTAATATGATTTAAATGAGCTCCAAGGCCTTCTATTTATATAAATAGATGGAGGAATCAAGGGGTGCCTTTTCTTGTCAATGTGACCCTTCATTTGTGAGGTTGACTTTGACGAAAAGCCTCTTTTAATTTTCCCTCGAGAATATTTAAATATATTCACCTTGATGATTGCTCACCCAAATAAATTTTATGCCACATTAAATGATAGGAGGAATACCAAGTCGATTTGAACACATTAATAATAATAATATTCCTTTATCCAAATAAATTATCTTTGGGTCAAGATGGTTTCTCCTTGGGGTAGTTTGGCTTCTCTTGGGGGATTTCATCCCAAAGCTACTCCAAATTTCAACACTTCCTCTCAAAATTAATTCACTAGATTCATATTTCTCTTCTACAATACGTAGCTCATAAGCTATAAGAATTCCAAGAAATTTCTCCATAGTGAGAGTGCTCAAATCAATTATTTCCTTAATAACAGAATCATTGGGGTAAAATCTTGTTGGTAAATACCTCAAGATTTTCTGAAAAATGACTTCATCTTCAAATTTTAATTCGATGCTCTTGATCATATTGGTCATTGTTTCAAATATTCTCAAATATTTTGAAATAGCTTCATATTCCTTCATTATCAAGCTCTCAAACCTCATCCTATAGGTTTGGAGCTTCGCTTTCTTCACCTTCAGATCACCTTCATATATATTCCCAAGTTTGTCCCAAACTTCTTTAGCTGATTTGCAATGCATGACTTTTATCAACTCATTCTCACTAAGTGTTTCATTGATGGAATTTATGGCTTTGGCATCATTTTGATACTTCTTATTTTTATTAGTGTCTAAAGGAAGAACATCAAGAACAACATATCCGGTCACCACAATGGAGAAGAAATCAACACCAAAACTCATGAGATTCCCCTTGGTTGAACTTGGTTGAACTCTATAGTATATTGATAATAAGCTGAGTAGGAACTATTGAAGGGGATATCTTCATCATACCACAATTTGGTGATGTACTCATAAGCATATTCTTTGTACTTATTCAAATGGATTCAATGGTGCGTTGAGTGCAACTAGTAGTGGTGGAGGAAGGTGGAATAAAACCAACAATACTCTCTCATTTGTGGAATTGAAAGTGAAACTGTGGGATGCTTTTCATGAATGGGAGAAACATGTCTAAATTTTTCCATAACAATTATAGAGTTAGAGGAGGAACCTTGAAAATTATGGCTACATTTCTATAGAATCTCTCTCCTTTTCTCTATCTTAGCTTGCATCTCTTTCTGGCTGACCTTTTTCTGATTTATATTTCTCAATAAGGGTTTTCATTTCCTTTATAATTTCTAGATCCTCCATAGTAAACCTCATCATGGTCTAATTTTCCTCGAATACTAACTAAGTGTTATTCCAAACTAAAAATCCTAGAATTGGGTGGTGGGTCATCCTAGTCCTTTGGGTTTAGGCCCCAACCATCCATGCCAAGTTTAAGATTAATAAATATAGGATTTCATCCATTATTATTAGGTTCAAGAGTATTTTCAACATTTGGTATGTTGATACCCTGTTTTGAAAATTAGAACCAGAATCAACAAGGTGAGGGTCTAACGAAACTATAATAAAAAACCAGGAGTTCTTTCCATGCTTAGATCAGGATGCTACATTGTTTCCAACAGAAATTAATTCCTTAAATTCATAAGTTTCCTCTTGCAAATGTTTGAGTCTTTTATCCTTCAACATTTTTGCCCTTGATTTGTCTTTTTCCACCTAGTATAGAGATCAATAGTTGAATGAGGTAATTTTTCTTGTCTATTTGTTACATTTTCCACCTTATCTTCGTTTCCATATCTCACAGTTAAGATCTTATGAAGATATCCCTTCATTCTTTGATACCTCAATTTTGTATAAATCTTGTCTAAGTGACATTTAACCTTAATTTCTTCGAGGATTGTGACTATTCTCTTCATGCAAGGAATCTTGGTAACCCAACCAGCTTATAGATCTTCCTGCAAAAATAAAGTCATTTAAACAAAATTTTATTATAGAATGAAAGATACTTACTTGATAAGTGAAGATAAATTCTTCATCTTGATTTCTTCGATGGTGGAGAAAAGATGTGTTAGTGATTTCTCTTTGAATGATCTTCTTCAAGGGTAAGGATTAAATCTTGGTTGTAATGATGATAAAGCCTTATTTTTTGTACTCTTTTGTACCAGTCCTAGGAAAGCTCGGTTCCTAGTCTTTAGATAATATCCTTCCTTGACCAAGTCTGAGATCTTGTATAGTGATGCTGCTATTTTATCCGCCTTATGATGATCTTCTCTTTTCTTCACTGTAAATTTATTATTGAGTAGCACTGTAAACTAGCACCGAACCATTATGTCCTTGATATTTTCTCCGAACTTGTAATATGATCCTTTCTTGACCTCCTGAAATTTTGACCTGAACCCAGAAGATAATCCGAAAATCTCGGAGGAAGATCTGAACTTGATTCACTGTAATTCAGTTTGAAAATCTCAGACCAAGTTGAACTCTATCCATGTATTTTCTGCGCAGTCCAGTGGGCTATTTCTATTGAGAATTTGTATCACTGAATTTGTATCGAACTTTTTCTTTGTGAAAGCACAAAACTTCTTCTCTCTGAATTTGATCCCAGATAGTAACTTTCTCTAATTTCAAAATCTTCTTTCTTATAAGGTGATCATCTTTTGCCATAGCTCTGAAACCATGTTGAGAATCTAGAGGGGTTATAAATTATCTTCTTCATAATTACTTGTGAGCTTGTTTGCTTATGTATTCTTCTTAATTAATCCTTCATGAAGTCAAATACCAAAGTGTACAGGACACAAATGATTTAAGCAGAAGTAATACTTTTATTATAGGAAGGTAAATCATAGATTTACCTTCCTTTCATTAGACTTTAGAATTCATCACAACACTTGCGATATCTACATTGTAACCTTGTAAGTATCTGCATTGTATTCTTCTCAAACTAGCTTCATCAATCTGCAGTCTATACCTTCAGTTTACACCTTCAATCTAAGCCTTCAGTTACTTCTATTTCAGATGAATCCGCATCCCTTTTAGTTGTTTTACCATCTCAGATAAATCCGCAAACTCTATCTTGGTTGACCGAAAAATTTCCTCCTCAAATGAGCCTCGGAGAGGTTATTTATATAGACAATCTAATTGTATTTTAGGCCGACCAGTCAGCACAATAGGGAGCCGAATTTATGGTTAATTATAGGCCGACATGAAGAATAGATATTTCAGTTTTTATAAGATTATCTTTGTGCATCTTTTGGGAGTCACCTCTTCACGGTATTTTGCCAAGATCTTGGAGTATATTTGTTGACTAGATCCTTTATAATCATGACTCTTAAATACATCTTATTACTTTGAATTCTTCTTTACATAAGAATATAATTACATAGTCAACATGAAGACCGGCCTAGTTATACTTTTCAACATGCCTATGCGTTCACACATAGTACCTATATAGTACTTGTTATCCATTGGTTGATAACATGACTGTCGATTGATAATTTGCTTTCTAATTTGTTTATGAGGGGCAGGCGAGCCCTACAGAGACCCCTCCATGGCATCAGGGGAGCCCTACAGAGACGCCTCCATGAGAGGAGGATTATCAGGTACATTGGTTGTTTAGTTATGTCATGTTTACAAGTAGGTTATATTTATTGTTCGTTGTGAAAAAATGATTAATGTGAATTTTTTTTTGTAATAGTTTGTGAACCTTTGTATAAGTTAGTAGAACTGTTGTGGATTCGACGAATTTTTCTTAGAAAGTTCGGCCGAACTCGTGATTCAGTTTAGATTGACGGCACATTGACGGCGCGGGCAAACATAATTTTTGCCGGAGATGAGAAAACCGGCAACAAAAGTTCGGCCGAACTTCCAACAAAAGTTCAACCGAACTTTGAGTTCGGCCAAACTTTTACTTTTAAAATAGTTCGGTCGAACTAGTTTCTATAAGTAAATCGCCCACGAAGTTGATTTGTTTACCGGTCTCATTATTCGCGCATATTTTTGTCACTGTTGCTGCTGGTATTTTCGTGCGTTTTCGCTCCTCCCGTCTGCGCTGTTGGTCTACTAGAGGTATGTTTGTCTGCGCTGTTGCTCCTCCCGTCCACGTTGTTGCTCCTTTCGTCGGCGCTGTTCATCTACTGCAAGGTATGTTCTCTCTGTAATAGAATGAGTGTAATGCTTTCACCAAAGTATCCTAAGCTTGAAATATGAAAGTTTCCATTGCCACTTGAAGTTACTGATCGCTTATGCTAAACCTTCTCACAAGGAATTCCTGGACCAGCTGCGCACCATCACTGTCAACTCTACTTCCCATTCTAACCTTGACCTTTGTAGGACTTTCTTTAACGCATGGATGTCTGTAATTTTCTTCCTTTCCAGAGTTGGATGTTTCAATAGCCGTAGTCTACTTGTTAGACATTTTGGAGTTGACGTGACACACATGCCATGGATACTTCGACAACCTTGATTAATTGACAATTCCATTTTCTGTCTATTCATTTTTCAGTTGTTTTACAACTCTCTCAATTTTTTCACAGCTATGAAATCAATACTTCCTTCGTGCCAAAAAATTCAAATTCTCTCTGCGGGCCAAGGATTTCAAACCCCATCCCATTTTCCATCCAATTCTCTGCATCAACAACCATGGTTTCCTCGGACTCAACAAGTTCACAGTGTCTTCCTCGGCATTAATTTTGCAATAGTTTATTTCTGTTGGTTTGAGGTTTTCTAGCCAGTATTCTGGTAGTTGTCTTATCTAGGTTTCCAGGTCTGGGTAACTAGGTGAGCACATACTCTGATTTTTAATTGTTTTTTTGTGATGATAGTTTTATATTCAGAATTTTCTTCGATAATAATTACATGTAAAGTATTTTGAACAAACCAATAGTTTTATATTCAGAATTTTCAGACATGTAAAGTATTTTGAACAAACCAATAGTTTTATATTCAGAATTTTCCGATAATAATCATATGTGAAAAAACATTTGAAAAAACATTGCAAAGCATTTAGAACCAACTAGTTATCTTGATTATCTGTAAAAGTTTTTTTTTTTTTTGCAAAGAATGACTCCTATATTTTCAGCGTTTCATCCTATCAGTTGTAAGAATTTTGGAAATCTGTATCATCCTATCAGTTGTAAGAATTTTGAAAATCTGTAACCATGCATGACTATATAACTCAATGCTAGTGTTGCTTTGTACTTATTGTATATATAGACTGAATCTATATGGACATTTATGTCTAGTTAAATACCCTTCTGTTTGCAAGATTGATTTATCTTTTAAGATTTTGCATTTGTGTGTTGTATGCATCAAATATTTCTATTCCCAGTTTTTCTATGCACATCAATTCAACTGCACAAATAATTATCTAATTTAATATTATTGTCTGCTAAGTTAGTTTATGTTTTAAAAATGTGCAGTGTTGTATGTAGCAAAATATTCTATTACAGGTTTTGTTCTACATATGCATTCAGGTGTTTTGACATATCCTTGTGTGTTAGGTTATTTATGTTTTTAAATTTTGCAATGATATGTTGTAAGCTTTTTATTATAGTTTTTGGTTTGCATGTTCATTTTGGCTGCAGAAATATTCTCTCCATCATAATATCATTGTGTTTGATATCTTGATTTATGTTTTAAATTTTGCACTCACATGTTTTATCATTTTGTAGCAAAGTATTTTATTACAAGTCTTTCTTTGAACGTTCATTCAGTTGCACATGGAACTATTGTAGATGTAGTCAATACTACAATACTGCCCCTGTTAATTTTAAAAGTTGGATTGAATCACATAGAAATCGTCTATATCTATCTTCTTAAAGTATCAAGAAAGGAAAAATAATATTATATTCCATTGATTAACATTGACACAAATGGGAATACAATTTTACTCATCGCTTTATGATAGAAAAATATGCTGATGAGTATTGCCCACATATCCGAAGTCAAAAGGGATAGATTAAAAAGGGTTAATACCTTACTATCTATAAAAGATAAATTAAAGAAGATGACATATTAGTAATGCAAATTAGATATGCGTAATTAAATTATGTTCATAAAACACAACAAATAGATGATTCAATACAAATGTCACATAGAAGTCATATTTATCTCATGGGCCTTCAACTTAAATTATATATCTAGCATTACATTAAGCTATAGGAGATAAATCAAAGAAGTATCAGACAACAATAATGTAAATTAAACATGTGTAATAATTATGTCCATGATAGTTCAATAAATAAAATAATAATGCAAATGCCATATCTAAGCTATATTTCCATCTCGCAGCTTTCAATTTAAACTTATATCTAATGTTAAATTATATAAAAGAATAACAGAATCCAAAATTCAAAATAATATTTAGAGTTAGTATAAAATGTGACATATAACTTTCTTGCGGGAAAAACATAGTTACCGAGAGTTCAAAACCTATGGATTTGAATACAAAGTGGGTATACGAATGAGCAAGTAGATTTTTTCTAGGAATGAGGAAGTGAAGGTTGATAGAGAGCCACACAAATTTGCAAATTCTATACTCCTTTTAACAAAATTAGAACACTTTCCTTTTAAAGAAAACGTGCTCATATAATCAACTTTCATCGAAATATATGATAAACTCAACACAATTTTATGAAAAATAAGATAACTATTTTTTACATTTCACATAATACAAATAGATAAATATTACTTAAGTATTGTTATAAAGATTTAACTACCCATCGTAGGATGGCCAAGTGATTGAGACAGGGCATCATCACAATAAAAAACCAAGTACAAATTGTAGAATCCTAGAATCATGCTTTACATAAGGTAAAATTGGGGTTCATGACTTAATATGATAAAAACATTTACCCTTACCAAAAAATATATGATAAAAAATTGACAAACTACATAAGCTTAAGCTAAGGGGATATAATCCTTCTTTTCCTTCCATATAGATAATGAAAATGATTGTTTCAAGTCTCATGTTGCTTCTCATGTTACTTTATAAACTTTGATTGGAAAGAAAAGTAGGAGGGCAGAAATGTAAGAAATATAAAACATAATGAAACACAATGTAAGAAATAGAGAACATAATGAAACACACACATACATATCTAGAAAATCAACACAATTATTTTCCTAGAAATCCTTATGGAGACAAGCAACCCTAAAAAGTAATGATGCTCTACTCCTTTTTCCCTAGGAAATCCTTATGGGAGAAAAACAACACTAAAATGTAAACATTCTCTACTTTTTTTGGTATGGAAAATATGTAAGTA
The DNA here is from genome assembly GCA_034641835.2 of Pinus albicaulis. NCBI lineage: Eukaryota > Viridiplantae > Streptophyta > Pinopsida > Pinales > Pinaceae > Pinus > Pinus albicaulis. Next base: position 105,090,747 of record CM076583.1, read on the forward strand.
CAAAGAAAGAGGTAACTTCTAAAGTTAGCTACACTTGGAGTGTAAGTTTTTGTTAAGTAAAAACTTAATCCTCATACATTTTTCTCTCTAACTTCACACTCCTAGTTGTATTTTCAACTATGAACAAAACACAATAAATACGAAATGGAACTCTTATTCCTCCCGGTGGCCAAGTAGTTAACATAGCTAAAGATAGCTAACTAGGGTGTAAGATTTGACTCACTCTAACCATTAACGAGGTTTGTGATTTTAGACCTTTTAGTCTTATAAATTCCACATGTAGCTAGGCTTGCTATGCATGAGTAATGGGGCTAAAAATGACATTCTCTCGTACCATGGTGGTCAACATGATAGGTCAATCTCATTAAAGGTATAAATTTTGAATGAAATTCATTTGATGTTTTTCTTGCACCATTGGATATGTTCCTAAGTGTAGAATAATGGTCAAGATTTTGGCACAAGGGATAATCGTCTAATTCCCCCGTAAATGTCATTTAATACCTCAAAATGACTCCAAAAGGTTTTAGACCCCAATTCTCCACCCACCATTAAAATGACCCTACAAGTTGATTCTTTCAAATTTTTTCACTCTATAAGCATCAAAATATATGACAAATAATATAATTATCCAATCTAGATCATTATTTGATAATTTTTTAAAATTATGAGTAAGATATACATCATGGAATTTAAATAAATAGCGTTAACTATCAACACCCTTGTACATTCCTGCTGATACTTTTAAAGTAATACGTTTTGAAAAATAATTTGTTTATGGATTCTATTTTCCACATTCTCACAACCATATCAAAAACCTTTTATAATATTTGAAACCATCTATATACAACTTTTCATTTGTTTCGATAGGAATTAACATATTGAAATATTAATTGTATTTGTGTCTTGTGTGCTAAGGAAGGGAGGTCGTGAACTCTTAGGAGAAGATATAGTAGTATTTGTTAAGTTAGGAGGGATACTTTATGAGATAGAATTAATTTAAAATGCTTCTTAAGATTATGTAACTTTTCAACCATACTATAAATTATTTATTTATTTTACTTATCATTTAGTTGCTAAAAGTTGAAGAATTTATGTTGTAAATAATTAATTAGGTCTATTTAAATCATTTACCACTTTTGGGTTTTTCGTTTTCGTGGTTTCATTCATAGTTTCACTTTTTTGCATTGTCAATTTCAATTTTTCACACCACATGTGCAAATTCAAAGGACCTAAGGTCTTTCCCATACCAAAGTATGTTCTTTTAAAACATGTTTTCTTGGTGATATGGGTGATTTAGAAATTATTGGGAGAGAGAAATTCCTCATTTAATACACAATATGTTTGGTTCATGCCACTAAGCCAAGAATTTTAAATTCAACTGAATTTTAATATAACCAACTAGATCCTGCAAAAAAATAATAAAACAATTTAAAGTTAGGGTTGTGGATTTAGGCATTGAAACAACACACCATGATATTTCAAATTTAAAAATAATGGTTTGAGTCCTAGGTAGCTTAGAATCCTATCTAGAGGTTTGTTTTCAAAATAAGGATGCACTCCCATCTGATTCTCGTGATTAGGTTGTAATCATGAGGCTCTCGCTCAAGAGTGGACCTTCCCAAAATCTTGTGACGTCTTGTCACAAACAAAACCATCAAACTAAAAAGCACATCATGCAAGAAACATAGCTCGCTGACATATCATTTTTCTCCTTCAAAGTTAAAAAATTCACATCATGTGAATATCTCCATGTAATCTTACATATTGGTTACAAAACCATCAACCAAACACAGGTCGACAAAACATGCCTCTTCAAACAACTGACTCTCAATTCAAATAATAGCTCATGTACAAATTTCCATATTTGTTGCATTTAAGTGTGTCAACATAACTCTACTTTCAACATCTTGCTTCATTCAACATGCACCATACTTTGAATTTGCAAATAAATTCATGAAACATCAAAATACATGCAAGGCCTTAATTGGATAAGAAATCTAACCATCCCTTACCAAACCATTTCAATGGCGCTTCTTTCAGCTGCACTTCATCATCATGTGAATCATCCTGACCCTCATCAATTATGGAATCCTCTTTTCCATTCTTGTCAATATCTCTTTTCACCTTCTTCAAATGTCGTGGATGACTTGTTGGATACAAAGTCCAACACTTGTCTACAAGGTGACCTTTCTTATGGCAATGAGTGCAAAACAATTGCATCTTATTTTCAACATCATTTTCCTTGTCCAATGGGCCTTTGACTTTTTGCCTCATTTATTGAGAAAGTTTCATGTGCATGGATATATTCTTCCAACATCTATAAACATTATGATTATTCAAACAACAAAAGGAACATGCAAAATTTTCCAAATCTTATGTGAATATTTACCATGTTTATCATAATCAAAAGCAATTTGATTAAAGGCAAATTCATACCTTGAACATTCACCTTTGTCGCCCTCTTGAGGAGGTGAATTTGATGAGGTAGTGGCTCTCCTCTGAATACTAGCAATGAATTCAATGACTCTAGAGCTTTCAACATCCTCTTCTTTTACATTCTCATTAGCTGAATGATTATTAACATATTCTTGCAAAGTGGGTGTCAAACTTTTCCATTCATCATGAACACAAACTTAAAAAGCTTGAGGTAATGAACACGAAATGAAATTCCTTCTTGGAACAGCTTCATGTGCCTCCTTGGCTTTGGAGCATTCTCCATCATGTTTTCCATAACCAAGACCCAAATAATTAGGCCTTTCCTCAACAACATTTGGTCAACTATACCTTGTACATGTTTTCCTTTAACCCTTTACTTTCATAGCCCATTTTCATCAAAAATTTGGACCTTATTCCTCTAGTGTGTCTCTCAAAAGCACGTACACATTAATTTTGAGAGGAAATTGAAGACAGAAACCAATAGCTAATTCTTCTAACTAACCTTGACTAAAATGAGCTAAATTTTACTTTGATACCAACTTGATTTGAATATGGACAAACTAGTTTTGTTGTGCTATCTCCCTCATCAGTTAAATAAAAATGTGTTTAGGATCGTCTAAATTTAGCCAATTGGTAAGGGGTTTATGTGTCAAGCTTTAAGTGTATTTTGTGAGAAATTTATGAGTTAATTAGCTTTTAAAAACTCATGTGTACAACAAATAAAATGAAAAATTTTTATTTTGGAAATTTTTTTCCCTCAATCCAGATTCCGATCATTGGACATGTAAGAGGAAGAAAGAGGGAATTCACTTTTCAAATTCTATACCCTGTCTAAACCAAAATAAACTAGAGGTTCAGTTTTCAAATACATTCTCTTATTTGGAAAAGTTCTAGCTACCAAAATTCCATATGCCAATCTACCTCCCAAGAAATCCATTTATTACACCACTGGTTAGTTTTTTGTCTTCCTATATTCTTTATCAACCTCTTCTAGTGATTCTTGAAATGTGGATACTTAAATCATTTCTAAAAATTTGAGCTCTAAAACGAGAAGACATACAAGGTCATTTTAAGTCATTCCTCTGTCCAATTATAAAAACCAAGTGAATATTTCTACATATTGATTTCTGTCCCATAAACTGTACAATATAGGTCAATTTTTTCCTTTAACTTATTTAAATATTGTTAGCGCACAATTTTTCAATGGTCTGATGAAATTTCATTGATAAAGGCATGATTATGCCAATCCATGTTGCATATTTCCATTAACAATGTTTACTTACATGTAAAACAATGTTGTCTCTGCTTTTATGTTATTTTGAGTTTGCTTTTAGTGCTGAAATTGGAATATATGATATTAATTTATGACTTGCAATTATAGCTGCTGAGATACTATTCTTTTTCTCTACTATATTGTTATTTCTAGTCCTCTAGGTGCTTTCTTCATATATATATATATATATATATATATATATATATATTTATATATATATATATATATATATATATATATTTAGCTAATTGAAGGGATTCGTAATTCTATATTTTACCATATTGCTTGCTGGTTCCATGTAGATTTAATTGACATATAATAGGTGGTTTCTGTTTTTGGGATGTATGTAAAGTTTTTGGCACATCATATTGAATTTCTATAATTTGTGTAGCTCCCTAACATTCAGATAGAACCTTCATTGAAAAATGTGAGGGGGGTTTCAAATTCACATTGGATAACACCCTCCTCTGGGATAAAAAAGTTTAACAAACACAATAACAGAGAAACAATTAGTGACATCACCAAAAGATGTAGCCTCTTCAAGGTATCATATCCTCTCATCAAGGTCAAGAATCTATTCACCAAAAATGTCCTATGGAAATGATGGTTTAAGAAACAAAACTAGACAAAAACCTTTAGTGAGAACAACAAAATCTAAAACCTCTTCAAGGTCTTCAATCTGCTCGTAAAGTTAAATTGTGTCTTGATCAAGTCCAACAACAAAGAAACATTCAGTGAAAACACCAAAATCTACAACTTCTTCAACGTCTTCTAAACCATCTTCAAAGTCAATATTGTGTGCATCAAATTCCTCAGCAAGGTCATCAATGGAGTCATCAAAACTACTATTTCAAACTTCAATGCCAAAAATAAGTCAAAAGAATTCAATTTCTCCTCCAAAACATTCTTCTCTGAGCAAAGCTAGCATCATGTCATCGAGAAATTTAGTAATTCCAAAAGGAAATTCTATCAAAGTTAAAACAAATCCTTTTCATCCATATTTAATGCCTACTTTTTCAGGTGGAACACCTCCAAATTTAAGGACCACAATGCCATAAAATACAACTTTACCTAATAGGTGTAGACCTAGAACTCCCAACTTTGCGTGACATGTACAAATGAAGATCCTATGGTAAGCAGTGTGAGAAGAGAGTCATGGTCACTGAGTTGAGCAAGAGAAATAGTTTGGTATGACAACCTTACTTCTGATAGGTCTAGCTAGCAGACTACCAAACTACATGGTAATGGCATTCAAAATGTGAAAATTCCCATTTCACTTGGAAATAAGATGGTAGAGAAAGGTATAGATGAAAGGAGATATCTATCTATGGTAAAGAAATCAAATAGTTCTATCAATTCCACCTTGCAACTCGAAGAGACATTGAATTAAATTTCATCTCAAGATAGGGCTTTTGGAGGACACTCTCAAAGCCAACCTTCATTATGGCTTTGAAACACATGGTAAGTATTGACTCAGCAACCTTATTTGCATAATTTTTTCTAGCATGGACCTTAATGTCATAGCCTTCTTTTGCCTAAAATGAATGCAAATTTACTTGCAATTTGGCTTGCAACATTCATAATTCATGCTCATGGAACATGATTGTGTTCCAATTGTGATAACATCTGTTGTGTGCAGAAGCTTTAATAAAAAATGATCGAAAATGACATTTTTGCTCTGTTTTTTTCAAGATTTGAGGAAAATTACACCAAGTAGCTTCCAGCCTCATATGACCATCATGTCAAACTCATCTCAGGATATTGTCCAATTAAGAGCCACCAAAAGCAAGCAATCTAGTATACATGACTCTCCAATTTCAATTAGCAGCAATGACAGTTCTAAGTATGGTGCAAACATTGCTCCAAATCCTCAATGGGGCATGTTTGATGACAATAATTTGGGGAGTGAGAGAGGGAGGAGAAAAAATTCAAGGAATACACGGGAAATTGAAAAATATATAACTAATAAGTTTTGAATAAGATCAAACTAAAATTCCACAAGATAGGAAATAATTTGTGCCATTGAGTTGCTACCCAGATAATAGATGACATTTGGCATAATATTGTACACATTTTGTGCTTAACATCATGAATATTGTTAGTAATGGGTAGTTAGTGTGCATCAATTTCAATGTTCAATCATCATGAGGATCATGACATCATGTCCTATCATAGCTTTTTTCCTATTCATTTCTATAGTTCCAATGCGATGGATGTTCTATGGAAGAATGTTTGAACATGATGAATCCTAGTTTCAATGTTGAAAGTTTTTTTTCTAATTCATTTTCAATATAAAATGCTTCCTTTAACTATCAATAAAATATATTACATGTTAGTAATGTCACACAAAATGGTTCTCAGTTGAGAAGTCTCAACAATTGAAAAAAGTCATGTGAAAATCCCTTGTATCTATAAAAAGTTGCCCAACAACATAAAGCCTATAAAAATTGACACATGGACATAAATTTTAGAAGCAACATTTCTTTAAATCTGCTTGAAATAAGAGGGGGAAAAACAAAAAGTCTTTCCATAAAGGCACAAAAGAAGTTTTCATAGATTTCCAAACAATTCACTAACTATCATGATGAAACTTGCAATTAAAGCGGTACCTTATTTGTCATTAGGAATGGACCACAACCATTATTATTTCCCTAAAAAATTGTGATAATGTAAATTCAAACATCATTAACATGATAAAAATATTTGGCTGGCTTCTTATTCTTTGAAATAATGAGGAAAATTGTTAACAACTTATCAATCTGGGGTAGTGGTGGAGGACTACATGGACTATCTATGGTGATTCTCACCTTTAGCAATCAAAAAAATTAGATTCATGACTTGGCCTTCTACTAGAATTTTGTGATTCCATAGAGAAAGCAGCTCGGGAGTATGAGAACCAATAAATTGTTTCCTGCTCATAGTGCAAAGAGATCCCCTAAATATTCTTGCAATTAGCATAGATATTGCACATCCTACTAACTTTTTCATTTGAAAAAAAAATTGCATCTAAATAATGAAGTCTTGCATATGTAGTTTATTTGTTTTCCGAAATAAAAATTTGACTATCTTAGCCATTGTTAAAATCTAAACAAGAATTATTTCTTCTCTTACACACTTGAGAAATAGAATTCCATCTCTAATAATCTATTGAGGTCTATGGAAGTTAATGGCCTAAGAAACTTTGTAACCTAAGAGAGAAAGTTGTTAGGAAATGGGTGTAGTTGGTATCACACACCCAATTGGATAACCTCGAGGAGAAAACATTTCTCCCACTTTATTTGTTGGCATAACCTAGTAAGTGTTATTCACTAGCATGTATTTTGTAAAGGCCTTGACCTAGTTCCAATTCAACTCCATCCACCAGGTTGTAGAGGATTCCAAGCCTAATTTCATGAAAAGTAAGTTGGGGATGATCACATTGACCTGCTTGATGACATGTCTATGAAGATTAACTACCTTAAACTATTTTTCTGCGTAGGGAAAGAGGCACATTCCCATGTCTGAGCATGAAAATGTTCTTTGATATTGTTAATGCCTCTAGTGTTTACTTCTACAAGTTCTATAGGTAGCTGAGTCTGTAAAGGGCTAGGTAGCCTCTGGATCTCATCTTTTATGAAAGGTGACATATCTAGTAAATGCCCCTACAGTCAATCTCTGGAATGGATCTAAATAGAAGTACTTCATTTTAATATCCATAAAACACAACAACTTTAAGATAAACTATGTACATGTTTCATTCGGGGTTAATCAGATTAAGTGGCTCAAAGCCTATGATACTTTCCAGAGTCAGGAAAATGGCCTAGATTTATGAGTTAGGGCTGAGCCTAGGAACCCAGTACAGTTGTGGAGAGTTCATATAAATCTTATAACGGCTCCTGGTGCCATTGAAACATTAGGACCTATGCATGAGGCACTCATTCAAGAGAGTTTAGAGTATTTTCTTTCTATCAAAGACTTGGCCATTAATGCAGCCAAATTTCGATATCGAATCTCTGATCCAAACATCCAGCTCAGAGAACCATTTAAGTATGAGAACTTTGAGTTAGCTGCTGACCGTTTGAATCTCTATGGCCAGATCATTCTGAAAGCAGGGTCATCTTGGTTAGGATATAGATTTCGCGCTCCAATTATTTGGCACCCTGCACCCGGATACCAGGCTCTGTATGATATGCCTGAGGGGCAAGCAGGTCAGTTCTTTGACTATTTAATCACTCAACATGGTTGTAGGCCTCCGCATGAGACCCCTTCTCCAGCATACTCTCTCACTGCATTACATGTCAACTACAATGTTTTCATGAGGACATGAAACAAGGTAAGCAGGGGGGTGTGTGGAGTACTAAAAAGGTATGCTTTTGATCATTATTTCAGTGGCTTTTTAATAGAATTTATGAACCTTTTTGTGTCATGAATTTGGGAATTAATAAGTAACCATAACAAAACATGTGAGAATCGATATACAAGACTTAGCCACTGATAATGGTTATTTTCTATACAGGAAAAGGAGAAAACAAGGGATTGCCGTTCCAAAGGGAAAGACAAAGTGGAGATAACTGTTGTCTCTCTGGACGAGAACCGAACGCAAACAAAGATAAACAAATCAAAGCAAATCGGCTCGGAAAAGAAGGAGAGGACACCAGCTCAACGCAAAAGAAAAGACAGGATGAAGAGTTAACTGTTTGGCGAATCCCTCAGGATCTTCGATCCTGAGGGATCGCTGCTTTATTTACCTTGTCACTTGGACATCTCCGCCGTCGTCTTTATAAAAAGAGACAGCACTGTTAGTTTAGGAGGGAGATAATGGAGAAATAGAGATAAAGGATACGCTTTTATGTAATTTCTGTAAAACATCAGCTTTGATTATTAAGTTTCGTTGAGAACTGGTTCAATGTATTTGTGACCAATGCATTAATGAAAGTTTGGTGATTATTTCATCTCTGCGACTGGATTAACTTCAAGCGGTGTATCCTTGGAGGCTAAGGGCCCGGCTCCGAAGGACACTTGCTTCTGTACCATTACAGCTTCACTTCTGTGTGGTTTGTTTATTATTGTTATTTGATCATTTGATATGCTTTACAAGTTCATATGATATGCTCTGTTCAAGTTGGAATCATTGAAGTTTCTACAGATAGAATTGTATGTTGACTTTGTATCAAGTTATTTATCCTTTCAAGAGTTAATCGCATATCCTTATTGTTATATTACAGAGCTGTTGTACTAAACATTCGTGTGGTGTGCGTTTATAATTTATCAGTACTGTTCTATAATTCATCGTTGTTGCTGTTCCATTAGTGTGATCTTTGTGAATCGCCTTTAGAGTGAAGGAATGTTATTTGATTGCAAAGAGTGTATAGATTAAGTTTGGTTATAACCCGCGGGACTTAGTTATTCAATTGCTGTTCCATTTTAACGTTGCTGTTCCATTCCAGAATTACTGTTTAATCCTTTATTCGCTTTGCTGTTCCATTTACTTGCAGTTGTTGGTTTGGTGTGAGGGATGATCTAAGGCTGTAGTGAGTATTGGCAATCACTGTCTAGCTCCCAGGCTTATGCTCTAGTTCCGTTTCCATCAGTTTCCGAAGGGATGGGTTATCATTGCCGAACCCTTGACTGATAAGTTATTGAGTTTTCTGAGTGTGTGATTTATTTCTTTAAAGTAATTTGATTTCAGTTAAGCATCCGTTTACTCTTGTATTTCTTAAGCACTGTACTACTAGCATTACTCTAACGAATGAGCCTCGGATTGAGTCACTCTTTGTAATGACAAAACGCTCTCGGGTTGACATATTAATGTGAGGTAATTAGAGGTGAAAGAGACCCTTTTTATAGCTCTACAGTGTGTAGTTAATAATTTGCATCGAAAAAATATAACCTGAAGAGAAATGAGCCTCAGTGCGCAGATAGGAGAGTATGAGATGGACCAAGTTATTCTAGACCTCGGATCTGATGCTAATGTCTTAACAAAGCAGAAATGGAAATTGATGGGTAAGACAAAGCTACAATAGTCACATATTCAGTTAAGGATGGAAAATCAACAAAATATCTTTCCTATGGGAAGACTACCAGGTATCATAATGGATATTGAAGGAGTGCACACTAGTGATGATTTTGAACTAATAGAGATTGTTGATGATAGTAACCCTTACCCTACATTGCTTGGAATGAATGGGAATTTTATAATATGGCCATAATTAATATGAAAAAGAGACATATGATATCTAAAGGAAACAATATGAGAGTGATTTTTCCTTCTTTAGATCCTGGAGCTCCAAATGAAAACTTTCCAACTGATTCTGAATTTGTTGCACCCCTATGCTTGCATTAGCTACTAGCGAAGCCTCTAGCTTCATTGTGATCTCCAGTGCTTCAACCTGAGTTGCAACCTTCTGTTGTGACAATGGAAATCTAATATGCGGCAACAACATAGCAATAAAATACTCTTTATGTTTTTTTCCTGGGATCTTAAATCTATTCAGACTCAACAATGTCTTAAATATCTGATCTACCTCCCACATAGTCTCAGTAGTCAGCTACTTAATTTATCTGATCTCAGTGATACACTGGGATTCCGACTTCAGTTTCTTGAATTCAGTGTTCAACACGGTATTTGGTTTAACTAATGAAGCATTTTCATTCGTTATAACAAATTTCATGTACCAGGACAATGCTCGATCTTGCAACGTAGTAACCAAATGTGCTTTTTTCATATCTTCGTCTATAACATTCTGCGAACTCCATATTTCTTCTACTACAAACCAGAATTGTTCTGGGTCATCCGTGCCATTGAACAAATGTATATTTGCTGGTTGGGCCATGGGGGGAGGTGGAGGTGGAGTAGCATAATGGGATGGAGTGATGATAGGGGTGGAAGGTTGGTGAATTTACTCAACACTCTGTTGACTTTCAGACCTCAATGAAAAATGTTATCACTCCTAATTTTGTGAGTCATTACTTGATATGGTCATACAGTTCACTCCTTAAAAAGGGTAAGGTATTCTTAAACCTTTTTCAAGCTGGCATAGGAAATTTAATTTTTTCATATTTAACCTATCCTAAGTTTCAAGACCACCCTCATTTCATCTCACAACCACCTCCACATAGGTCACATCATGTTCCATTAGTCATCATTTGCTGACATATTTGATTTCCCAAGATTAAAACTCCAAAAAGGTCATTTTAGCCAAGAATCCCTACTTTCATAGTGAATTCAGTGTAAAATAGGCAGAAAACGCTATGAAACTGTTGATAGTTTCATAGCGAATATGAAGCATTTCTCTGTTTTATGACTTTGATTAGTCAACTTCAAGGGAATTTTTTGGGAAAACAAAGAATTATTTTAAGAAAATGAGAGAGGTTAATTTCAAGAACATATGAAATAACAGTAACCTCTTTCACTTTTCTCAAAGGTGCTGTTAGCCCCCCTATGAAATTCTTGACAAGCAAGCTGGGGGCTAGATTGTTTTGGAGCCTTCAAGGAACTCCTTTTCCTTGAAAACTCATCATCCTTGAAGTCTCTTAGTGCTTTTCCTAATATAATTTCTCTCTGCTGGTTCATCCCTAAAAACGCCTACTATTACCCCTTGTCCCCTGCCAATTCCACATTTTTCCCCTATTAACCCTCTACACCCCTCCAAAATCCCCCTTAAATCCCACCATTATCCTTGGTTTCCTCATTTTTCCCTCCTATCCCACTATCGTTACCCTCCAGAGGCTCCAAAATGCATTAAAATGGGTTAAAAACCCACTTCCGACCATATAATAGGCCTCAGCTCCTTCTCCGCTAGCCCGCGCCTTTTTCTCCCCATATAACCCAGCGCTGTGACCGAGGCGCTAGCCCCAAAGGCGCCTTCCGCATTCGTTCATCGGGCGCAGCCTCAGCCGTAGATCTTGGTTGATCGGACGGCGGTCATCAAATCCCCAGTGCCCACATCCCCAATGTTCATTTTCCCTTACTAGGCCATCATCGTCCATTCTCACGAAGATCAACGGTCCGGAATGCCCCTGTCCTTGTGGTCCCCGCTGCGCAATAGCCACAAAAAAAACTAGTTTATCCCGCACCTCTTATGCGCAGTGGGTGGTTTTCCCCAAGCACCCAGCGATTCCACTCATCGCACGCTGCGTGTCCTTTGTACGACGACAAAACCGCCCATCCCCCGCACATTATCTTTCAACCACGAATGTCGAGCGAAATC